>JAGFBZ010002529.1:0-233652 GCA_018398805.1 Hirundichthys speculiger | reverse complement strand
GGGTCTCTGGCGCCCCCTTGTGTTTCCTCAGTGGTCTTGCAGGCCGTCATGTCGCCCAGGCCCAGCTCATGCAGTCGTGCCTGGCTGCCGTGAAGACCTCCATGCTGGTTCTTCAGCGGTCCCAGGACGCCCTCAGTGCAGCCCTGCAGGCCCAGCGGGATGATGGGAAGCTGGAGGAGACGCTGGGCAGCCTCCTGGGCTGCTACATACACATCCTGACTGACGGTGAGATCTTAATGGACGGGAAACGTTTTAACGTCGCTGCCTCTTTACTGATGAGTTACGTTCAGGACTAGCTGGAGGAAAGTGATTTTTTTTTCCGCTCTGCACATTATAGACTGTGTTAATCTGTTTTTTTTGTAGAGGAGTTCATCCAGTCGGTCCAGAGTACAGCAGGGATGGCTGTGGTGCTGCTCATCAGATCCGTCATGGGTTCTGGAGACCACGTTGCTTCGTTGGTGAGTTTTGGACTGTGGATGTCCTTCGTGTTTACTTCTGTCCTGAAGTAGCTGAATTATTACGTGTGTAACCAAGGCAAATGTTTTCCTTCATACATGGAAATCAAACTTTGACCCTCAGACGAGTGAAACCACTAAATGGCATCTTTTCAGATCTAGATGACCTCAAACAAGACGAACAGGAGTTTCTATCTTAGTTGTTGCATTAGACGCTCAGATATTTGTCCTCAACTACAAAAAAGTGATGTTTTTCATAGGGATGCACGATAACTCATTTTTAAAACCGATACCGATAACTTTCAGCTCCTAAAGGCTGATAACCAATAACACACACATCTTTAAATGAACAGATATTTATTTTTTTCCAATGAAAAACTATTGTCAAGCCTCTCAAACATTTTCATAAAGCTATCAAACAAACATATTTGATATCTCACATCAACTTAAGGTTCATTACTGACTGATATAAAAAAAAAATAGAGGCTCCTTGAACTGATGGAAATACATGCATCAGAATGACTAACTGAAAAAGATTAACATTTAAAGGATTTTGACTTGACTTGTGGTTCCATTTAAATTAATACCTTTAATTAAAGTAAATGAAGTTCAGTAATTTTTTTTTTTTTTATCTCATGGAAGCTTTAGATGAGGGAGAGGAGAGACTGCTGCTGGCTTGCACACGTTAGCATTAGCTTGCGTTAGCACGATTTCAAAACTCCATGGAGGCGATTGTTATGTTGTAGGTGGCTGAATCAGGTTTTACGTATTAAAGCTTGTGCTTCCCTCCTCGTAGAATTCACTCGGAGGATTCGTCACAAATAACCACCAAACTATCTTCTTCTGAAACTCTAACGAAGTTCCACGCCGCCATGTTTGTTGTGATCAGTGCAGTGCTGCAGGCTGCAGTCAAGGTGTAACGTAAATTCCCACGTTCCCTCGTTTGCTAGTCGTTCTTTTAGCCTTTTCTATTTTATTTTATTTTTTTAATGTGTAACATGTGGGAAAATACTGCGAATATCAATTCAAGTTAGCAACTACTAAAATTATGACCGAGTTAACGAGTTGTTTTCTGGCATGAGGGGGTATTCTTGATTTTCCTGATTGAGTAATCGTTTTTCTGATTATGCCGACGTTACTTGAACATAACATTCACTGCCGGTCATTCAAGGCTCAGAGGAAACGAGGCACTGCCGTGTTGACAGAAATATTTATGTTATTGGGGCTATTTATCGTGATATTGGAGTTATCGGAATGACGTCATAATTTCCTGTTATCGGTCCGATAGTTATCATGCAGCCCTAGTTTTTCATAATTTTTTTCCCCTTTTAATCACTATATAATGTCAGAGAAACTATTTGAGCTGTATTTTTCTGTTTTCTGTCGTCCAGGTGTGCAGTTTGCTGCGTAACTCGGTCCAGGGTTTGGGTTCAGCTCCTGAGTGGCTCCGGCGGAGGTGCGAGCGTCTGTGCGCCGGCGGACGCCCGGCCGGCGTCTCGCTGTATCTGTGTCACGGCGCTCTGGCCATGCTGAGCTGGAAGAGAGCCCTCCCAGGGCCGGACTGGGAGGAGCTGCTGCTGCTGGTGCCGAACACGCTGCTGGGTCTGGACGTCAGGTGGGTGTGACCTTAAATCGAATCTGCTCAATAAGATTTGATCATTTTCATGGATGTAATGATTCAACATTTTTATGTGTTTCACTTTAGCGTTAAGGAGTCCAGTACAGCGATGGTGGTTGCACGGGTTCTGACGCTGTGGAGCGGCGCCGCCCTGGACTGTCTGCAGGGGGAGACAGACCCCTGCCCTCCCAGCCTCCAGCAGCACCTCGGCGGAGGCTCCGAGCTGCAGCGGCATCTGCTGGAGCACATTTACTCCCACTGGGAGCATCCGCTGGATGGCGTGCGCCACCAGACCCGCTCCTTGTTCCGCAACCTCCTCCTCCTCCATCAGCGCGCCGGCCCGTCCACCTCTGCCCCGTCTGAGGACCCGTACATCGCGGAGCTCACTCGCAGCCTGCTGGGCCTGGAGTGGCACATGAGGGGGAAGTACGGCTCCCTGGGCTGCCTGGTGGAGCTCTACGGGGCCGAACACCTGCTGGACGTCCAGCCCGGGCTGCCGGCGTCCCTCCTGGGGCTGATGGGAGACCAGACTCTGGCCCCGTACGCCAGCGACCTGCTGGAGAGGCTGTTCGTCAGCCACAAAGAGCAGCTGGCGAAGGCGACAGGTGCTTCGGACTGGATGGAGCGCTGGCACCGGACGTGGGTCGGACCGCTGCTGCACGTGCTGTGCTGCGCCAGGCCGGACCAGACCACGTACATCCTGGACTATTTTCTGCCCAGGCTGCTCCGCTGCAGCCCCTCCTGTCTGGCACACATGGTGCGGGCCCTGCAGGACACGACGGCCTGCAGAACAGGTACGCGACCTGCACGGCTTTATTCCAGCCCCTCCGGCTGTTCTCACACGTTCACCTGCACATTTATCAGCCTTAAAAAAAAAGAAAAAACTGATTTCATTGACGTGCTGATGATGTCACAGGTGGTATCATTTGGGGGTAATACAGGTGAACAGAGTAGTAGTAAACATCTGGGGGTAGCATGTCCAGGATTAATATGGTATTTTTTTCCGATCCCATCAGGTCCTTCAGGTAGCAGGGGTGCACTGGGAGCGCTGATGACGTGTCTGCGGGCAGCCCGGGCCCAGGGGGTCATACCGGCCACCGAGGAGGGTCTGTGGGGGGGGCTGGTCCCCCTCACCCTGCTGCAACAAGCACTCATTCACAAGCACGACCAGGTGAGTTTGCCCCTCCCCTCGCAGGTTAAATTCAGAATCAGTTTTATTGCCAAGTACGTTTTTACATACAAGAATTAACAGCAGAACCATTTAGAACAAGTACTAAAATGAATAAATGCACCATTGAAATATTATAAAGTGAAGGTAGAGGCATGGACAATATGGGAAATGTGGTTATTGTTTGTAATGGCCTGTAGTCCACAGGTGTGCGTTAATGTAACGCAGAGGGATGTATACTTTAATACTTTGATTTAATTAACGGCCAGGTTGACAATGATTAGCCCCCTTTTAGGAATTAAAGCTGTTATCCGTTCCATCAGAATGACCGTAAGCATAAATGTTTATAGACCAAGTTAAATTAACATATTCTACTGATGTGTTGAATTCAAACAGTCCAAAACTATTAGCTGTTTGGCAGTTAATGTTCCGTATTGTTGCATTTGAGACTTAAACCTGGACGTTCTTCGGTGGTGGTTCCTCGCTAAGTTGAGTCTCTTGACTCATGTGCGTCTCTGTCCGGCCCACATGAGGCCAATCTTATTTGACAACCGTTGCGTTGCATTAACCTTAAAAGTTTCCCGTGCCACAAGATCCTCAGTAAAAAGTGACTGAGATCTGGGCTCTGAGAGGGTCGACTCCAGGACCAGGACCTGAGCTTTATGGTCCGTCAGAAGGTTTTAGATCAGGGGGGTCAGACACATTTTCACTGAGGGCCACATCAGCATCATGGTGGCCCTCAAAGGGCCAGATTGACAGGATGAATGTAACAAAATGCAATGTAAATCAAAATAAAATAAACTACACCTAATTATATTGTTAAAAAACAGATTCTGTATTTATTATGTATTCAAGTTTCAAATATTTAACTCATTATTATATTAAACTCAGGGTTTGTGGTTGTAAGAGCATCCATTACCTTGGTTTCAGAAGCGGAAGCGGTTCTTTGTTTTTCTTGTAAGCTAAATTTAGCATACTTAGCTCCACGTTTGCTGTCAAAATGCCAACGTAGATTAAACTCTTTCACTAATGACACCCGCCTCATAACACAAAAGACATTTTTTTTTTCACCTTGAGATACAAACTTGTATTCGTTTTCCTGTCGTTCATGAAACCGCCTTTCATGTTGGGGCTAGTTAGTAGTCCATCAGTTCTGAAAATCGTCTTGATGTGTTGCTCATGGTGAGATGCTGTTATTGTCGTTAACGACAAAACGTATTGTGGGAGATGTAGTTTATTGTCAATGTGCGCTTTAAAGCGGCGTAAGCTTATTTTAAGTCAGAAAATGACAGTTTAAAATTTAAGCCAATAATGCACAAGCTCCGGAGGACCACATGAAATGACATGGCGGGCCACATTTTGCCCGCGGGCCTTATGTTTGACACATGTGTTTTAGATTAATGTAGATGTACGTTTTCAGACCCAGCGGTGACCTGGCGCTAGACTGGCAGGAGACGTCAGGAGACATTATTCCCCTGAATGTTCCTCCCACAGCATTATTCTCCCACCACCATGTTTTAAGGCCTCTCCGTTTTTTTACCAAGCAAAAGCAACATCCATGTCCGTACTCGGATCAAAGCACAGACTCCCAGAACTCGTCTGGTGTTTGAGAGCTTCACAGGCGAACTTTGGCTTTTAATGCAAGTTTTGTGCGGCATCGTCTCCAGGTGAGGATGGACGCTCTGGGCCTGGTGTGTGAGAGCCACCGCAGCACCGAGGTTCTGACTCCACAGGAAATGGACCTAATCCGCCACTTCCTCCCGCCCAACCTTAACAGCCAGTCGCCGGGGGTCCGACAGCAGACGGTCAGCCTGCTGAAGAAGGTGAGCCCTTCAGCTAGTTTGAAACGAGCTCAAAAACGGCCGGCAGTACCGGGGATTGTAACCGGACTCGCCCGGTACCGATTCCAGCTGGCACCAGTCACGTAAAATCTTCTCGTACGCAGATGCTCTGCAGAGTGAAGGACGGCACTCAGCTGCTGCAGAAGAGACTGATCCAGGAGAGAGACCAGGAGATGAAGGACCGAGACCAGAACACCTTACACCACTACAAGGTACAGTGATCCCTTTGTTTTCACGGTTAATAGGGACCGGAGCCCCCCGAGCCTAAATAATATGTTTAAAATATGTTTAAAAACTGCAAAAAAGTAGCGAGCACTAGCGAAACAAGACAAAGGCTCAACTGTGGTCTTTCTGTTTACCTTCACAGCCTCTGGTCTCTGAACCGTAGTAAAGAAACCACTGGTATTGTGCTATTTTTGGCTCGTAATTAGCGGCTAACACGCTAACAACAACAAAAGAAAAAGTCTGGTTATTCTGGCACTGCAGGAACTTGTAACATCACACAGGTTGTATTGTTGGGCTCCTGTCGGTTAACAGAGAATGTAAATCTATACACGCTGGGCTGCTGTTGATGCTCACTACACTTTTCATCTAACCCCGTTTTCATTCTGCCGTCGCACAACACACACACTCCATTACCCATAAGGCCACACCATTACCCATAAGGCCACCTTCTTAAAGGGGCCAGGCTGGCTCACAACATTTCTTCGCTGTGAGAGAACACGCACAACATCCTGTGATGTTTCTGCAATTTTTCTTGATTTTTTTATGATATTATATATTTCTAAAAAATACGTGAGTAACTAAAACTGTGGAACTTAAAGCCTGAATTGGCGAGGGATCACTGTGTACCACAAACGAGACGAGGAGAGAGGTGTGCTTTGAAGCCAGATAAGTTGGTCTGCAACGTACTTTGATTATAAAACCAGGGTTTTCAGTGACGAGAAGGTGGATCTCTTAACCTGGTTAACTTTTGCTGAAGGTTCATCCTTTCCAGACTAGGGCTGTAGCGATACACTAATCTCACGATACGATATACGATACACGATATTCGGCTCACGATATGATCTATATGGATATTCATCTTACAATACATTTACATCATTTTCCGAAAGATTTTAAAGGGACAAAGTGATTTTGGTGACATCTTGTGAGTGTTCCAATGACTTCGTTTGAATGAATTGAACTGAAAGCATCAATTACACATTATATGGCTGACAGGCAGCTTGCAAATGCTGGACAAAATGAATAAAAGATTTATTGAGAAAAATAGTTTTCATTTATTTAAACAGTGGAAATTGTTGCTTTGCAAGCTTTTAAAGGTGGGACACGGTAGGTTTGAAAGAAGCTCAGAATATTGATACCCACAGCTGAAAAATCGATACTCTCTGGGGGATAAAACTATCGATATATATCGCAGAATCGATAAAATCGCTCAGCTCTATTCCAAAACAAGGTCATGATCTGAGTTTCAGTTTAAATTTCTCATTAAATCTGTCTCTGAGGATCTTTGCCATCGTTTCTCAGATGAAATAATTCTGAAACGGCGTTTAAACATCATCAGGGAGAAGCACTGAACATTGTCGCTCACTGCGAACAAGCTGAAGGTTCTTGAACAGTTTCTCCTCCAGAAATAACTGTGAATAAAATTCCAGTTCAAACAATGAAGTGTTTTACGGGGCGGCGTCAGAGAGACGTGCACTTCTGAAGAGTCGAGTAGAAAGTGATTATTAGGGTTATTAATATCGTAAATATGGTATCGTGCACAGACAATGTGGACGACAGATATGTGATGTTAAAATTAGTTTTTATGATATATGATATAGATTGAGAGTTATAGATCGGATTCGGAGTATCGGAACGAGTAGACGTTTCTGTTGCTACAGGAGTTCCTGCGCTGGCTCTGTGTGGTCCTGCTGGAGGTTCTGCTTCCCGGAGCTTCCTTCTCAAAGTGCCTCATGTCCCTCCACCTCCTGGGCCTGCTGGGTCAGCTCTTCACCTTCGCCACCGGTACGCCTCCTGCTCACAGCTTTAAAGATCTTCCCACACCTCAGCTGTTTACCGCATATTAACTAGTACCCTGGCAAAAAAAAAAGAAGACTGTGCGCTGTAGTTACCTTTAAGCTCTTTCAGGAGACACGGACGGTCAGAAACGTCTCCTGATCCATCAGCGCATCTCCTGCCTCCTCTAACCTCTGCCTCTCTGCGTTTCCCAGGCGCTGATGTTTTCGCTCTTGGCGAGGTCGTCGCCCCCGCACATGCTCAGAACGTGCTCTACTGTGTGGCCAGTGATTTCCTGGAAGTCAAACAGCTGGCCACGGCGCTACTGCAGCAGCTCCCCCCGTCAGCTGTTGGACTTCAGGTGAACATGACACATTAGAGAGTGATTTATGTTCCCAGGATCTTTGTTTTTAGAGCTGGTATAAGAAATAACTAGGGCTGGGCAATGATTAAAATATTTAATCTAATTTAATTTAAAAATAAATAAAAGTGCATTTTACACTACTTTTGAATTCATTATTTGATTTTGCGCCAATGCGATTTAATCGCGATTAATCGCATTGTATGCGCAAAATCAAATAATTAATTCAAAAGTAGTGTAAAGTTCACTTTTATTAAATGTTCTGCTGCCATATGAACTAAAGTGCCATAACATGTGTTGTGTTCAAACAATTTTAACATCAGCACTTGTCAGTAAAACATATTTAGTGTAAATCTCATCTTAAAAAATGTCAAATAAAATAAAGCTTATTAGCCACTGCCAGGGTATTAATGTCATCCTGTTTTTATTAAAAAAAAAAATAAAAAAAAAAAAATCTACAAACAAAATCCAACAAATGATTGTGTCTCAGCACAATCAGAACATTAAAACAGGTAATTTCTGAGGTAACAGCAGAAACTTTTAACGGGGAGTTCAACTTGTCAGTTGTTACAAATAACCTTGTTTCTGTTGAATCCTCCGTCTGGGAGAACTTTAAAATGAAAATGTCCATTTTAAAGTTCAGTAACTTTACCAATCCATGTATCATTCATTCTTTCCATTTTCAATTGTCAATCAAAAATTTAAAAAAAATTAAAAAGTGACATTTTATTACATTTTTCGTTTTTTAATCTAACATAAAAAAAAAAAAAATAAAAAAAAATGCCTGTTTTTTTTTTTTTGTATTTCAATTTTAGACTTGGATCAAAAATACGAAATTAAAAAAAACGGGCCACAGAACTGAATTTGTTTTATAATGGAGGACTGGACTTTCTATTGTCATTACACATCTGTGCCACTAGATGGAGCCGCACTGAAGTAACCAGCTAGAGAACAGCAGGACAGTGAACACATGGAGCAGATCTGATGGAACATGGAGGAATGACACAATAGTTTTGTTGCAGTCCAGAATTTTTTTATTTCAGACAGAATTGTTAATATTGTTACCTGAGTTGCTACCTGAACTGTAAAGTTAACGGATTTTTAATCGTTTTTCATGTCTGTTTTAGCTTTTTTCCGCATGTTTATCTGCCGATTGTCTTCCGGTTCCGCAGCAGCCAGTAACAGACTTTTCAAAACAAAAGCACGTGAGCAACATGCGTTAACGCGCGACAAAATAAATGTCGGCGTTAATAAATTAATGTGTTAACGCTCTCTCCTCTCTCCTTTTTTTCGCAGCCCTGTTGACAAGCGTAACAGTATTCGGTTGTTTTCAGGTGCCGGAGACGATGCTCTGCGTTCTCCGGGCTGCTCTGGACCTCAGCACCAGCACCAAACCCTTTGACAGCGTGACAGCGGCCCACCTCCTCAACCTGCTGCTGCACCAACCGGACCTGAGCCGGGCTCTGCTCCACCTCGCCCAGCCGCGGGGCCTCCTCCTCCCGCCGCCCCCCCCGCCGGCCCAGGCTTCTGAGGCGCTCGTCCTGGAGCTCAACACTCTGGCCGGTACGACCCGCAGGCGCCGCCCCCAGGAGCGACCCGTGAAGGTTCCGGTGCATGTGGTTTCCTCAGCCGTGTTGTCCTTCTGTCCTCAGTGGTGCAGTTCTTGCTGGGCTGTCTTCAGTCTGAGGTGTCCAAGGCCGAGTCGTCTCTGCTGCAGGCGGCCGCCTCGTTTCCCCTGTACGGCCGAGCCCACTGCATAACTGCCGTCCTGCAGCATCTCGACACCGAGTGAGCACGGCCCACTTCCTTCGCCGCTTTACCGTTTGACGCTGCAGAAAGTTTCTCTCATGAAGATCATGAAGATACTTGAAGGAACTGAGCATGTTTATATCTGTGTTCGTAGGAGCTTGAGTCAGACGGAGCAGTGGAGGCGCGTGGTGTCGGAGCTGATCGCTGTGTGCTACAGGATGTCTGACGTGGTGGCCCCCGTCGTCCAGAGCTCCTCCCCCGAGGGGCTGATCCCCATGGATACGGACTCAGGTGACCTCAGTCTCAACGAGGGCTGCAAAGGTGGCACATTTGATTTTTATTTATTTTTATTAATTTTAGGGCTGGGCAAGTTAACGCCTTATTATCGCGTTAACTCATTAATTTATTAACCCCGACATTTATTTTATCGCACGTTAACGCATGTTGCTCACATGCTTTTGTTTTGAAAAGTCTGTAACTGGCTGCTGCGGAACCGGAAGACAATTGGCGGAAAAACATGCAGTAAAGCTAAAACAGACGTGGAGAACGGTAAAAATCAGTGAACTTTACAGTTCGGCTAGCAACTCAGGTAGCAATATTAACAATTCTGTTAATATTTGTTAACTTTTTGCGTCATTCCTCCATGTTCCATCAGATCTGCTCCATGTGTTCACTGTCCTGCTGTTCTCTAGCTGGTTACTGCAGTGCGGCTCCATCTAGTGGCACAGATGTGTAATGACAACAGAAAGTCCAGTCCTCCATTATAAAACAAATTTAGTTCTGTGGCCCGTTTTTTAATTTCGTATTTTTGATCCAAGTCTAAAATTGAAATATTAAAAAAACAGGCTTTTTTTTTTTTCGTTTTTTTTTTTTTGTTAGATTAAAAAATGAAAAATGTAATAAAATGTCACTTTTTAATTTTTTTTTATTTTTGATTGACAATTGAAAATGGAAAGAATGAATGATACACGGATTGGTAAAGTTACTGAACTTTATCATGGACATTTTCATTTTAAGTTTTCCCAGACGGAGGATTTGAACAGAAACTTGACTAGTTGAACCCCCCCCCCCCCCCCCCCCCCCCCCCCCCCCCCCCCCCCCCCCCCCCCCCCCCCCCGTTAAAAGTTAACACTAAAAATATGTGTTACTGACAAATGCTGATGTTAAAAGTGTTTGAACAACAAATGTTATGACACTTTAGTTCATATGGCAGCAGAACATTTAAATAAAAGTGCATTTTACACTACTTTTGAATTCATTATTTAATTTTGCATATACAATGCGATTAATCGTAATTAATCAGGGAAATCATGCTATTAATCGCGATTAGAAATTTTAATCGTTGCCCAGCCCTAGTTATTATTTCTTTTCTCTGGAAACTTCCAAGAGACTCTCATGGGAAGAACATGAACCATGAAATGGAAACTTAGAATGGAACTTAAACTCTCCATGGGAAGTGAACTTGGGAATGAACATATAAACAGAATTTGATGGGAGGTAATGAGGAAATTAGTGATAATTTATCATAATCAATCATTTTCTTTGGCTAAACTTTACTTTCCCCGGGAGGTTTTGATTCATGAAGCACCAGCACCTCGGCAGAGCTCTGCTGAGTCACAGCTTCACAGCTCAGAGGGAGGGAAAAGTCGTTCAGTTTTGGTTTTGTGTGCGCACCGTTGTTCAGTAGGAGGAGAAATGGGAAAAAAATAAGCTTCTAAGGAACACTGGTGTGGTGGCCTGAACAGATCAGAGCTGGAAATGGTTCTGTATCGTGGTCTGGTGGGCCAAGTTCGCCCAACCTACCTACCAAATATAAAAAAAAAAAAGAGAAATATCCGTTGAGTTCCTGACATCTCACAGCTGAGACTGGATCCCGGGTCCATCTGAGACGCAGTAGGTCGCCGCTGGGTTACCACGGCGACTCAGAGACGCGCCAGAACTTCTGTTGCGCCATGAAATAAAACGGGAAGAACACAAACATTCTGTTTTCATCGACTTTGCATAAGAATAACGTGGCGTTGCATAACAGGAGCTAAAAGATGTGCAGAGTCGGATGAAAGCCCGGGACGGAGAAAATTAGAGGAAGAGAGGAAGGAAGGGACGACATGAAAATTAAAAACTGCTTTTATTTTTATGCCTATAATACGCTTTAACCAGTTTTAGATTTGAGACAAACCACTAAAATTTGAAGCGGTAAAGACTGCGAGTCATTCTGAAGCGTCTACCAGAGCAGTTAGGGGTCTGAAGACGGCGTAGATCAGGGGTCTTGGACTCCAGTCCTGCAGGGTTCTGCTTGTGTTGGATGGTCTGCTAACGAGGTCCGCTAACGACCCGCTAACGACTGGAGCTGGACCCGCTGGGCTACATGAATATACATTTAACTAACCAGGTATTTTACAGGGCACAAATCAACTTAATGTGCAGTAAATCTGATTGTTTTATCCTAGTAAAAGTTGTCAGACACATTACATTTTTATTTTTTTTTATATTTGAACAACTGTTTGAAGTGCTGTTAAGATCGTAGCTTGGGTTTACTTCTTATTCTCCTGTGGACAGAGACATCTGAGGGTCTGCAGAGGATCCTGCAGGAGATCCAGCCCAGGGACACCAACGACTTCTTCAGCAGCGCCAGAGAGCTGGAAACGCATCAGGAAGACGTGCACGCTCAGTCGCAGAGCGCACGCACGCCCCCCCTCAACGCAGGTGCACGTGAGATGACTACATTGTAGTGACTCGGTTCAAAAACTGTTTTTTTTTTTCCATTGTTTACTGTGTAATCGCACGTCTTTGACTACGTGGATCCATTAAGACTGAACGTAACAGAAGCAGATGCTTGTTCTGCTCTCCGTCGTTTAATAGCGCAAATAAAGTTTCAGTTCAGGTTATTACTGATTAGGGATGGGCATTTGGTCGAGATTTATTCGTCGATCGTCGGGAGAATTAATGATTAATAATCGATTAATCATTAACATTTTTATATTGAATCATAAATATTCTCGATATCGGCGTGACGTTTGTTTTCCCCTTTGGCCTGGTTGCTATGGCCTGGTTGCTATGGCCCGCGCATGCGCAGATGTGTTCAGTGGCCCGGATGTTGTGGTCGACAATAACGTGACATTTCCTGTTTCTTTTCTTTAAAAAAACAACAATAATAAAAGAAGAGATATTGAGGAGACTACGTAACAAGGACAATTTATATCAAGGCGCCAGTATTACAGGCTTTTTGTTGCGCTTGTTGTGTGCTCGATGTGCGCTGCAGCTCCTGGTCTATGCTAACACCGAGTTGAGGCTAGGCTAGGCTAGGCTAGGCTAGGCTGATGATGAACCGCCTCCACCGTCCTTTACAAGGCTTGGATGCGCGTTGTTCAAGTGATACATCATTGTCGTTGTCGATTTAATTGTATTTGTAATTTGCATTGCAGTGATTGCAGTACACTTGCTCATTTTTCTAAACTAAAATGGTTCCACGCCACACTTCACCGCGACCGCTTCATGATTAGGCGAGGACCTACAGAAGCTCGCATGTAACAACTGAGTCCAGCCAGGGTAGGGTGATGGTGAAATGTTGCCCCCTGGTGGCAAATTTCTATCGGCGGCACAGTGAAATGCATTCACATTGTTTGAGGACGTTGCACTGAGAACCTACGTTCAGATTGTTTAAAAAAAAAAAAAAAAAACGTTCGGTTCATCGACAAAAATTTAATTTCTTCGACCAAATTCTTAATGATCAATCATTGATTAATCGATTAATTTGCCTATCCCTATTACTGATCAACCTTTTTCCATCTCATTTCGTCTCTCCTTCCCCGTACGCGCCGCCTCCAGGCGGGGAGGGCTACAGGGTGACGGCTCAGATGGTGCTCGTGTGCTGCTGCTGGCGGAGCATGAAGGAAGTGGCCATGCTGCTGGGACAGCTGTGCCAGAGTCTGCCCCTGCAGCACGGCGGCGAGGGCGGGCAGGCGCACCCCGGGCAGGCGCTCCCCGGGCAGGCGCGCCCAGGGCAGGCGCGCCCGGGCTCATCACGGAGGAGCAGGTGAGACTCTTATTTTATTGCCCCCCCCTTACATGGTGGTTGTGAGTCAACACTTGCTCACCGGGTTCAGTTCAGACTCCACATCTTCCCAGACTTGGATCAGGTCGACCATCGTGGCGTTGCTCACGAGCGCCAACGTCCTCTGTCGCTGGTTGGCTTGATTATTGCTGTTTGTATCGATTCTGATTTTTTTTGGGGGGGTTTATCTTTTTACTCTGCTGAGTACAAACGTGGAAATCTCATGACAGCAGGCACACGGACTGGAAAGAGCCCCGTTCTCGGCCTCGGCCTCTGCAGCGCTGCCCCGTGTGGACGATGCAGGAGGTGCAGCGCTGAATCATCGTGATGTAACAGAGGGACGCAAACAGATAAGATTAACGTAATGGTCTCACGGCTGGAGCTGAACGATTTTATCGATTCTGCGACATATATATATATCGATATTTTATCGAGTATCGATTTTTTTCAGCTGCGGGTATCTTTATTCTAAGCTTCTTTCAAAACCCACCTTTAAAAGCTGTTTAAATAAATGAAACTATTTTTCTCAACACATCTTTTATTCATTTTGTCCAGCATTTGCAAGCTGCCTGTCAGCCATATAATGTGTAATTGATGCTTTCAGTTCAATTAATTCATACAAAGTCATTGGAACACTCACAAGATGTCACCAAAATCACTTTGTCCCTTTAAAATCTTCCGGAAAATGATGTAAATGTATTGTAAGATGAATATCGATATATATTGTATTGTGAGCCGAATATCGTGTATCATATCGCTACAGCCCTACTCACGTCAGTTGAAAATATTTCCAAGGAATACCAGCGGTCACTTGTATGTGGCTCTGACGGCCGCTGCATGTCTTTCAAACGTGCGCTAACGACCTGATTTGTCCTCTGGAGTGAACGGCGACACATCTTTGAGCTTTTAGGAAACCCGCTGACAGCTCTGATTGAGCTGGTGAGTTCTGCATAAACGAAACGCTGCCAGCAGACTCACACGGTCTGCAGGACACGATGAGGACCAGCCAGATGTTCACAGCTGCGTTCTTACTTCTGTAAAAGCGACAAGTCTTACATTGCCCTACATAACGGAGCAAGATGACGTTTTATGTAGGGATGCATGATAACTGTTTTATAAAACCGATAACATATAACACACATATACCTAAGATCATTACATCAATACTATGAACAAAACCAAAAACAGTTTTGACTCTTTAAATTAACAGATTTTCTTTTTCCAACAAAAAACTATTGGCAAGCCTCTCAAAAGTTTTTGTAAAACTATCAAACAAACCTATATGATATCTCACATCAACTTAAATAAGGTTCATTACTGACTGGAATAAAAAATAAAGGCTCCTTGAACTGATGGAAATACATGCATCAGAATTACTAACTGAAAAGGATTAACATTTAAAGGATTTTGACTTGTGGTTCCATTTAAATTAATACCTTTAATTAAAGTAATTGAGGTTCGCTGATTTTTTTGTTTTTTAATCTCATGGAAGCTTGCATTAGCGCAATTTCAAAACTCCATGGAAGCGATTGTTATGTTGTAGGTGGCTGATCAGGTTTTACAAATTAAAGGTTGTGCTTCCCTCCTCGTAGAATTCACTCGGAGGATTTGTCACAAATAACCACCAAACTATCTTCTTCTGAAACTTTAACAAAGTTCCACGCCGCCATGTTTGTTGTGATCGGCGTTTGTGCTGCAGGCTGCATTCAAGGTGTAACGTAAATTCCTCCTGTTCCCCCTCGTTTGCTAGTCGTTCTTTTAGCCTTTTCTATTTTTTTAAATTTTTTTTTTATGTGTAACATGAGGGGAAACACTACGAATATCGATTCAAGTTAGCAGCTACTAAAATTATGACCGAGTTAACGAGTTGTTTTCTGGCATGAGGGGGGTATTCTTGATTTTCCTTGACTGAAAATCGTTTTTCTGATTATGCCGACGTCACTTGAACATAACATTCACTGCTGGTCATTCAAAGCTCAGAGGGAGCGAGACACTGCTGTGTTGACAGAAATATATGTTATCAGGACTATACGTTGTGATATCGGACTTATCGGGATGACATCATAATTTCCTGTTATCGGCCCGAGAGTTATCGGGTCATGTCAGAACCGTGTGACACATCAGCTGTCACCGATGATTCAACTGGCAGCGCTCAATCAGTCTGACTTCGATGTGGACACCGAAGCTGTCTCAACATTCCTCGCATTGCTTTTTTCTTCTTTTTTTTAAATGTATGCATGCATGCTGCACGTGGGAATGATGCGAATGCGCCTCGGCGCGTCTGTGACCCCACACTGGGAGGGTCTTCAATTAGCATCCGCTCTCGATAGCGCCGCGCTTTCATTTGAGGCGCGACCCCGCTGGTTTAACGGCCGCGACACCCCTCCTTTTCCACCGCATTCTTTCCAAATCACTTCCACCACCACCAGCAGGAAAAACACCAAGCGCTGCAAACGGCGCACACAACAAACACAGCCGGGCGCGCAGACGGACTCACACAGGAACAGTCGTCTGAGTGGTTCAGCATGTTCGAGTCCATAATCACAAGGGAACCAGACGCGGGCTGTGTTTTTCTGCGCGGGGGGGTAAATGGTGTGTGTTTGTGTTTATCTGTTGACCGTGGATTTAAACTGAGAGGGCAAGCAGGAAGGACAGCAGTGCAGCGTTTGCTGAATGGTGGTTTTTTTTTTTTCCGCCTCTACCTGCACAATTATGAGTAGTAAAACTGAGTTTGCTTGGATAGATAAGAGCTAATTAGTAAAATATAATCACTGATATATTCAGAACTGTTTTCCAGGGATATTAGACCCGATTTCATCCTGGACACCATCATAATTAGTTGTGGAATATTAGATATTTAAACATCTCCAGCAACGGACTTGAAAGCATCATGTTAACTCTCTATTAGGGGTGCACGATAATTATTGACCCGATAACTATCGGGTCGATAACAGGAAATTATGACGTCATCCCGATAGGTCCGATATCATGACGAATAGCCCCGATAACATATATATTTCTGTCAACACAGCAGTGCCTCGCTCCCTCTGAGCCTTGAATGACCGGCAGTGAATGTTATGTTCAAGTGACGTCGGCATAATCAGAAAAACTATTTCTCAGTAAAGAACATCAAGAATACCCCCTCATGCCAGAAAACAACTTGTTAACTCGGTCATAATTTTGGTAGTTGCTGACTTGAATTGATATTCGCAGTATTTTCCTGCATGTTAAACATAAAAATAGAAAATAATAGAAAAGGCTGAAAGAACGACTAGAAAACGGGGGAACGGTGGAATTTACGTTAGAATCAGAATCAGAATCAGAATCAGTTTTATTGCCAAGTATGTTTTCACATACAAGGAATTTAACTTGATGTCTGGTGCAGAACATATAAACATATAAGATATTAAAAAAAAATATAGAAATATAGGAAAATATAGAAAAATATAGAACAAGTACTAAAATGGAATAAATGCACAATAGAATGACATTGAAATATTATAAAGTGAAGGTACAGGCATGGACAGTTACACCTTGAATGCAGCTTTGCGGCAACAGTGCGCTGATTAAGAAAAAAAAAACATGGCAGCGATTCTATGGAACTTTGTTAAAGTTTCAGAGGAAAATAGTTCGCTGGTTATTTGTGACAAATGCTCCAAGCGAAGGAGGGAAAATAGCACAAGCTTTAATACGTCAAACCCGACCAGCCACTTGAAACACAACCATCGCTTCCATGGAGTTTTGAAATCGCGCTAACGTGAGCTAACGTGAGCTAACGTGAGCTAACGTGCACCAAGTCTCTCCTCTCTGCTCCTCGCCATCATCTCTCTCATCTAAAGCTTCCATGAGATTAAAAAAAAAAAAAAAAAAACTACCGAACCTCATTTACTTTAATTAAAGGCATTCATTTGAATAGAACCACAAGCCAAAATCCTTTGCACATAATTTTTTGTTACTATGGAGTGCACTTTTTCAGTTTATTCACACAGACAAGTCTAACTTGTGTCAGTACATTATGACCTGTGCATTATTTTTTTTATTGTTATTGAGGAATGCATTTTTTCAGTTAGTTATTCTGATGCGTGTATTTCCATCAGTTCAAGGAGCCTTTATTTTATTTTTTTATATCAGTCAGTAATGAACCTTATGTTGATGTGAGATATCATATAGGTTTGTTTGATAGCTTTACAAAAATGTTTGTATGTTTTTATTGTAAAAAAAAAAAATCTGTTCATTTAAAGAGTCAAAACTGCTTTTGATTTTGTTCATGGTATTGATGTAATGATCTTAGGTATATGTGTGTGTTATCGATATCGGCCTTTAGGAGCTGAAACTTATCGGTTTTAACCAACAGTTATTGTGCATCCCTTCTCTCTATACATTTCACTATTAACGCAAGATCTAAACGTGGTGCTTTTACAGTGTTGCAGACAGTTGCAGCCAAAAAAAAAAGTCTCGATGCTGTATGAGGGGGAACAAATCGTGTTCCTCTGGGGCTGTAGAGATTCGCATCCCTCTCTGCTATGGCTTCCTCCAGTTGTTCCAGTAGAAACTGACAGGATCACCACTCGTCTCCCAGTTTGTCCCAGTGGGAGTCCTGCATAAACGCTTTCAAAACCAGAAGTTTACGAATCTTGCAAAAGCCCCAAACGAGGCGGTAACGACCGGTTTCGACTGCATCCAACAGATCAGTGTGTGGATGGAAAACAACTTTCTCCAGCTGAACTCAGACCAAACTGAAATCATAAAAAAACGGCGTATAACCATTGTTTTTTTTTTTTTTTCGTTTCTTGCTGTCTCTCTTGACTTGAAAACCTCTTGGCGCCAGAGGTTGAGACGGGCATACGCAACCCCTCTCTGATTGGTCTCATGTTAAGACGTCATCCTGTGTTGCATTCGCTGAAAATTGGAAAAACTTTTTTCGCGCCTGTAATTTTTGTCAGCCTTATGTCAGCATTACATCAATACTAAAACCAAAAACAGTTTTTACTCTTTAAATGAACAGATATTTATTTTTTTCCAATAAAAACTATTGGCAAGCCTCTCAAACATTTTCGTAAAGCTATCAAACAAACCTATTTGATATCTCACATTAACTCACATTAGCATTAGCTCGCGTTAGCGCAATTTCAAAACTCTATGGAAGCGATTGTTATGTTGTAGGTGGCTGATCAGGTTTTACGTATTAAAGCTTGTGCTTCCCTCCTCGTAGAATTCACTCGGAGGATTCGTCACAAATAACCACCAAACTATCTTCTTCTTAAACTTTAACGAAGCTCCATGCCATCGCCGCCATGTTTGTTGTGATCAGTACGCTGTGCTGCAGGCTGCATTCAAGGTGTAACGTAAATTCCGACGTTCCTTCGTTTGCTAGTCGTTCTTTCGGCCTTTTCTATTTTTTCTGTTTTGTGTAACATGTGGGAGAATACTGGGAATATCAATCAAGTCAGCAACTACCAGAATTATGACTGAGTTAACAAGTTGTTTTCTGGCATGAGGGGGTATTCTTGATTTTCGATACTGAGAAATCGTTTTTCTGATCATGCCGACGTCACTTGAACATAACATTCACTGCTGGTCATTTAAGACTCAGAGGGAGTGAGGCACTGCCGTGTTGACAAAAATATATGTTATCGGGGCTATTTGTCGTGATATCGGACTTATCGGAATGACGTCATAATTTCCTGTTATCGGCCCGATAGTTATCGTGCAGCCCTAATCGTATCGTATGGCGAGATTAGTGTATAGCTACAGGCCTGGTCTTAAGTGCGTTTGGTTTGCAGCTGAACCTGAGCGGAGCCACAGGTTTGATTCCTGAAAAGCACCGTGTGCAGAAGCTGGTGATTTTTAACACATTTCTTTTTTTTTTTTTTTTCTTGTTTTCTTATTATCGGTTGACGTGTGGGCCAGTTTCAGCTGTAAGAAGTCCAATATGACTTGAGGCTTTGAGTGCGTCCAGGAGTGAGACGGACCACCGACGCAGCCGGTCAGCTGGAGTTTGACAGCTCCGGTGTTTATTTGGCATAACTTCACCTGGATCAGTTGTAGCCGTGGTAACAAAGAGGAGACGGAGCGTTGGTTCGCCCCCCCGTCTGCCGTGAAGAAGGAAACGCCGCCGACCACCAACTCAGCAGGAAAGTCTTTCTGGATCTGCAGTCCACAGTCGTGACTTTACGCCGTTTCATTTGATCCCAACAGGAACGTCCTGCAGCGGGAATAAAACCGTCCTCTTTCACACGCTGAAGGTGACGGAGATGCAACCAGGAAATGAACAACTTTGGACGTGTATGTGGCCCACATCTGGAGCGCCTGTGAAAACAGGAACAGTTATTGCTTTAAATGTGTTTTGAGAGTGTCACGTTTACCGGGTTAAAATAAATACACACTTAGGAGCAAAGAGTTTATCGATAGAAACGACCGTTTGAGGGGATTCTGGGAGGGCAGCGCGCTGCTGTAATAATAAATAGCAACAAAGAAACGGTGAGATTGACTGAGGCGTCAGGAGAGCTCGTGCTTCCTCCAGGAGAAGAGATGACTGATGTAATGTGTCAGAATGAGGGGTAAAAAAACAGGAAAGAGACAGAAAAGTATGTTTTCCTTTCCTTTTTTAAAAATGTTTTATACGTTTTCTGTTTCATTCGCCATCATGTCTGTCTATAACAGATAACTTTCAGCTCCTAAAGGCCGATACCGATTACACACACATATACCTAAGATCATTACATCAATACTAAAACCAAAAACAGTTTTTACTCTTTAAATAAACAGATATTTATTTTTCCCGATAAAACTCTCAAACATTTTCGTAAAGCTATCCAACAAACCTATTTGATATCTCACATCAACTTAAATAAGGTGCATTACTGACTGATATAAAAAAAATAAAGTCTCCTTGAACTGATGGAAATACATGCATCACAATTACAAACTTTTGAACGTTCAAAGGATTTTGGCTTGTGGTTCCATTTAAATGGAACCCTTTAATTAAAATAAATGAGGTTTAGTGATTTTTTTTTTTTGTAATCTCATGGAAGTTTTAGATGAGAGAGGAGAGGGGGAGGGGACACTTGCTGCTGGCTTGCACACATTAGCATTAGCTCACGTTAGCTTATGTAAGCGCGATTTCAAAACTTAATGGAAGCGATTGTTATGTTGTAGGTGGCTGATCAGGTTTTACGTATTAAAGCTTGTGCTTCCCTCCTCGTAGAATTCACTGAGGATTCGTCACAAATAATCACCAAACTATCTTCTTCTGAAACTTTAACGAAGCTCCATACCATCGCCGCCATGTTTGTTGTGATCAGCACTGTGCTGCAGGCTACATTCAAGGTGTAACGTAAATTCCTACGTTTCCTTGTTTCCTAGTTGTTCTTTCGGCCTTTTCCATTTTATGTGTAACGTGGGAAAATACTGTGAATATCGATTTAAGTTAGCAACTACCAAATTATGACGAAGTTAACAAGTGGGGGGGTATTCTTAATTTTCCTTATTGAGTAATCGTTTTTCTGATTATGCCGACGTGACTTGAACATAACATTCACTGCTGGTCATTCAAGGCTCAGAGGGAGCGAGGCACTGCTGTGTTGACAAAAATACATATGTTATCGGGGTTATTCATTATGATATCAGACTTATCGGGATGACGTCATAATTTCCTGTTATCGGCCCGATAGTTTCGTGCAGCCCTATTCAATATTATTCTCAGCTCTTTCTCCTTTTCTAACGAGATGACACATCGTGAAACTTACACAAACATACTTACTTTCACATCTCAATTTTTCTGCTAGAAAATTAGGGTTAGTTTTTTCCACCAACATAAAGGTTTGATTATGGAAGTATTTCTGTGCCATCTGAGTTTGAATTCAAATTTTTAAGATTGAAATTTTTCAGCATCAAAATCAGACTTTGAATTTTAAAAAACATCAGATTTCTAGCACTGAATTTTTTTTGCCTCTGAATTTTATTTTTTTTAAATAAATTCAGTGTTAAAAAAAATTGTTGTCTTAAAATATTCAGTTTTCAAAATTCAACACGCAACGAAATTCAACACCCCAAAAAATTCAGTGTAAAAAAAAAAAATCAACATCTCAAAAAAATTCAGTGTAAAAAAAATTCAATTTCTAAAAAAAAAATCAGTGTAAAAAAATTCAACCTCAAAAAATTCAGTGTAAAAAAAATTCAAGCTCAAAAAATTCAGTGTAAAAAGAACCAGACTCAACATCCGGGTCACCAGGGAGAAGCAATCGATCCCTGTCTCAATTCAGCCAATGTCCAGCCAATCACGTTACGCTCCATTGGTCATGTGACACCCACCCAGATAGTAAGACGGACCGGTCGGCCATGGCAGCAAACTCAGGTGATGGTGCTGCGGTGAGTCTGTTTACTTTATTTGCTGTTTGTATTAAACATTTAAAATAGATTTAGTACATTTAATAAATGTATTTTAAATGTTTAATACAAACAGCAAAAATTCAAAGTCTGATTTTGATGCTGAAAAATTTCAATCTTAAAAATTCGTATTCAAACTCAGGTGGCACAGAAATACTTCCATATTTGGTAGTCTGGTTACCAGTCTGGTAATGTAGGTGCCAGGTCTCATTCCCTCTGTGTCACGCTGCCCAAAACTAAACTTCCAGTGTTCGTTGTGATCTTCTGCTGAAGCTCCGGAGCTCATGAAGCGGTGTTCAGGACAAAAAAACAGAACGATAAATGTAATCTTACTGTGGCTAAAGAGCAGCTGCTCAGGGACGGACTCGGTTCTCTGCTGCTGGTACCAAGTAAAGCACTGTTGGTGTTTCAAGTGTAGCAGATCATCTCAGCCTGGGCTTCATGCTGGACCTGAGACCCCTGAGACCCCTGAGACCCCTGAGCAGCTGGGTTTTTTTTACAATGTGGGCAATGCCCCGAGTGCACTCTTTCAGTTCTTAGATTTCACAAGTCTGGACATGATAAAAACTTATAATGACGTTAAAAATCCTGTGGTGTTACACACTGCTTCTACACTTTTACTTAGTTTTTGTTAAATCAATATTGTCTTATACGCAGCTTAAGGTGTCATATTTCATGTTCTTAATTTTTATTTTCCCCATTTTAAGACCTAAAAAAATACTCAGATGGTGATAGTTCTTCCCTTCTGACTAGACTGAGTGTGAAAAATGACACAATCTGTAGTATGTGAAGGAAAAAAACATAAAAAAAAAACAGTCAAAATGAGTCTCCAAAGCTCATCTAAAATAGTCTGAAATGAAAAAAGGGAAAACTGTTCTGAGGTCAGGTGGACCAACCATGGACGCCGCATGCTGCAGACTGAAGAGGAGAGGAACCATCCAGCTGTTATCAGACAGTTCAACAGCTGCATCTCCGATGGTCTGAGGTTGATCAGTGTCTATGGAGCAGCTGGAACATCTGGAAAGGCTCCATCAATGCTGAAGAGAACATAGAGGTTCCAGAGCACATCTGCTCCGTCCAGACAACGTCTCTTTCAGGGAAGACCTTCCATCTGAACCACAGACTGGATCATCACAGCAGCAGGACTTCACAGGAGAAGAGTCCAGCTGCTGAACTGGTCTGTCTGCAGTCCAGATGTTTCACCAGTAGAAAACATCCACCGGTGAAGGTCCAGGACTGTTGAGCAGCTAGAATCCTGGATCAGACCAGAATGGGACAACATTCCTCTACTAAAACTCCAGAAACTGGTTTATTACTGGACTTCCCAGATGTTTCCAGACAGATGTTAGAAGAAGAGATGATGAACATCACCCAGTTCCAACTTTTTAGAGATAAGTTTTTGTCATCGAAGTCAAAATGAGCTGATATTTTCCATGAAAAGGTCAAATGTCTCCGTTTAAAAACATCTGATATGTTTATGTTCTGCTGGGAATAAAACATGGGTTCATTTGCAGATCAGTTTTACACAACGTCCCGACGTTTTTGGAACTGGAGTTGTAAATTTAAAACAGCTTTTTAACCCGTCACCATTCATCGGCAGACCTAGATAAGTCCTCCCGTAGCGAGCAGCAGCAGCAGCAGCAGCAGCGAAGCCATGAGTGATGCTGGCTGTTTGGGTCACTGTCACAGCTCTGAGCCATACATGTAATTAGCCTCGGGGGAAACTTCCCTCTCCACACATGGAGGTTTTTTCTGGGAAACGGGCACGCTTGCAAACAGGAAGTTGATGTCTAAATAAAGTGTACGCCATGCCCTCCCCTCGCCCCGCGCAGGACGCCTGAACGGCCCTTTTTTTAAAAAAAAAAAACAGTTACACAGACGGGAACCTTCGGAAGGGGGAAGCTTTAAATAGGTGAAGCCGAGCCCGGCTCAGCCCAGCCCAGCTCAGCACCACAGTGGTCTGGGCCCCGGCGGCCACGGGCCATCTGACGGTGACTGTCGCTGCCATTTTTAAACCCCCAGTGAGGTCAGCCCTGTCCTGGGAGTCCACTCTGGGAGCCCGATGCGATAACTCACTGGGGCCCGGCTGTGGTTTACTCAGTCTGCACTTTGGTGTTGAAGTGAGTCCAGTTCAGGTCCGCGGGGTCAGACGAGTTGACCGACCAGTCACCGAGCAAAAATATAAAGGCTGTCTAAGCCCTACGTCTCGGTATTAATATTTTCTTATTGCGTGTATCTTTCTGCCGTAGGATCGAATGTTTCATCTTTATTCCCGCTGCAGACGTTTTTAAAACATTCTTCGGTGACATCAGTTTACACTGTCGGGCGTATTTCTGGTTCCTCTGTGGTTCTCCGTCTGTGTTAGTTTAGATGTTTTGTCTAACCCCATATCCCTTAAGGGGGGTATTTGGAGTTTTTTTTTTTTTTTTTCTTCTTGTCACCCTCTTGTTTTTTTGCGCCGTTGTGTGTTTTTGGCTGCTGGGCCGTGCCACCCCTCCCTGTGCCCTCCGTGCCACCCCTGACTAAGTCGGGGCCTGGCTGCTTCGCTGGCGGTGGTGATACCACAGCCTTAATGACAGGGAACCGGAGCTCTGCGTCCGCCTCGCCCTGCCGTCTCACCTGCTACACACTCACCAGTTTACACGCTCGCAGTTGTGTGTCTGTGTATAGTTAGAATAATGTTGCTAACACTGTTACTAACTGGATGGTTTTACTGACGGTGGCCATTATGCGGATGTCTCAGCATCTTTATTTAAGCACACTTGTCACGCTACTGACATGCCTGCTCTCACGCTTTGACAAGCCGAGTGCCGAAAAATAAGTTGTGTGTTTTTTTAAAATGAGTGTGAAGTCAGTGCTATAGCTTCGAAAGACAAAGTAGAGGCTGAGCTGGGATGGACTTATACAGTCAGGGACCTTCTCTTGGTCACCTTTCAGCTAGCGTTTCTATTATTCAATTCAATTCTATTTTATTTGTATAGCATCTGTTAGAATGTCAATTGTCTCTAGGCGCTTTACAGAGACCCAGATCATGACCCCCGAGCAAATATCATTAGGATGCTGAACTTGGGGTGAAACCCTCCATGCATTGGCTGCGGTTACATGATGTTTTTTAATTCGGAATTAAAATTAGGAATTAAATAATTCCGAATTAAACTATTTTCCTTCGAGTTTACATGGAAATAGTAATTCCGAATTGAGGTTTACATGGAAAACACGTTAGTTCGGCTTTATCCAACTCCGCTTTAGGTCTGGGGGTTGGGAAGGGTTCTGATTGGATGGGGGGGCGGACGTCTTTACATCTACAGGAAGAAAACAAACTTAGCTAACTCGGTTAGCAACAACATTCCACTTATTTTTGACCTGGGTGGCGTCTCTATCTGTGAAACCTCCTTCATTTAACCTGGCCGCTTTGAAAAGCTCACAATTTTTATGTTTCCTGCCATCTGTTCTTTTAATTATTTCCAGTTCCTCCAAGCTATTTATTAAATAAATCGTCTCTGCTCTTGAACACCGTTTACTGCGTGCTGCCGGAATATAAGCGTCATCGCGACAGACGGGCAAGAGAACTAGCATGCGCAGAAAGACGGGAATTAATTTAAACAGGAATGAGTGTATACATGACCGCGGAATTACTTAATGCGGAATTAAAATGGGAATAAACCAGCCACTTACTTCGAAATTAAGTTAATTCGGAATTGACATTTTCATATGGAATTAAGTGTTTACATGGTAACTTTTATTCGGCTTTAACTTTAATTCTGAATTAAAGAGGAATTAAACTTCCCATGTAAACGCACCCATCGTAAGGAGTTTAGCAGCTTGCATCTCTTCCAGTTGCCAGGATATTATACATCTGCCATGTTGTCTTCCGGTAGTTAAACGCCTTCAGTTCTGATCATCTTTCATCTCCTTGATACCATCCGTCCACACTTATCGAGTCAGGATGACATCCTGACGTCTTTGCCGTAGACCCCGGTGAGGTGAATAAGGGAGTCATTGTTACGCTCATCCTTGGCGTACAGCTTGATGTCTTCCATGTAGAGAAGGTGGATTTTGTAACTGTAGCTGCTCTCGTTGATGATCTGACTGAGGGGGTTCGGGCCTAAGCAGAACACTAAGGGGGGGTCCTTGGTTAGACAACGTTGTAAAAGCGACTTCACCTCCTCTGGACCCAAAGCACTAAAAAATAGCAAAAGTTCCTTTGTGCTGCTTTATGTAATTAAGTCTGTCTTTGGTCACACGTGTCTTCAGAGCACGAATACGACTTCAAGAGCTCCGGAGTCTCGGCGATAGATCACAAAGTGTTCAAAGCTTTGGTTGTGTGACGCGTGGGACCACTGCGATGCTAGAGGTGGGCGGATCGATCCAAATATTGGTACAAACGCTGGTATTGATATTGAATGATACTCGTGTAAAAAGATCGATACTCAAGCTTTTTTCTCTTCCACAAACACCGACTGAGTGTGAATTAATTGAAATCTGTGTGTGACACGCTGTCGCTGTATCCCCCTCCCGTCTTGTCTCGTCTTTTGACGTTGCCTTTCAGATGCCTTCGGAGGGTACCCAGGTAGATCAGAGTGGTCATCTTCAGCATCAACTCATATTAATTTTCAAAGTTCCCGTTACTTAAGTCATATGTTACTGGAGCCAACTCAAAAAAATCTAATTAAGACCTTGAAATAACCCAGTACATGTCATTAGAGCTGAGCGATTTTATCGATTCTGCGATATATATCGATTTTCACCCGAAAGTATCGATATATTCTAAGCTTCTTTCAAAACCCCCATATCTCACCTTCAAAAGCTTGCAAGCAACAATTTGCACTTTTTAAATAAATTAAAACTACTTTTCTCAACGCGTCTTTTATTCATTTTGTCCAGCATTTGCAAGCTATAATGTGTAATTGATGCTTTCAGTTCAATTACTTCGAACAAAGTCATTGGAACACTCACAAGATGTCACCAAAATCACTTTATCCCTTTAAAATCTTTTAGAAAATGTTGTAAATGTATTGTAAGATGATTATTGATATATATCATATCGTGAGCCGAATATCGTGTATCGTATCACAAGATTAGTGTATCGCTACAGCCCTACATGTCATGTATCCCATTGAAAGGTGTTATCTAAGATAAAATAACATTAGATAATCCTTTATTTATCCCACAATGGAGCATTTATAGAGTTAAAGCAACACAGTGCAAACAAAATTACACATGTATTGAAAGATATAATATAATAGTTGGACTAAAAAAAAACATTATGAACAGAACAATTAAACTTTAAGGAATATTTACACAAAAATGTTTGTAGGTGACAGCAAAATACTTTATTATCATAATTAACATTTCTTGTGTAAATATTCCTTTGGCTGAAAGTTTGCCAAAATTCTATCCTAAGTTTTAAAAAAATAATCCAAAGACAAAAATCAAGCAGTTTCATGATAGATCAAGCTTGATATGAAAAAGTATCGGTATTGGTATTGGTATCGGTATCGGCAGTACTGACCCTGTATTTACTTGGTATCGGATCGATACCAGAATTCCCAGTATCGCCCATCTCTAAATGATGCAGAACCGGCCAAGGAGGACACAACGGCAACGCGCCACATGGAACTAGAGAAAAAAAAAGTTAATTTCCAGGCATAAATGTGGCGGTGGTGAAGTTCATCTGAGTATTTGGATCCGTCCCTGGTTCATTTGGGTTTTGTGCTTGTAGCTTAATGTATGTAATTCGTTTTCTTTTTTCTTCATTGTTTTAAAATGATTTGATTCTAGTCAAGGATTTATATCATGCTTTTGGGTTTTTGGACCGACATCACCTTTGTCTTTGGGAAGCTGCTGCATGAACAGTGAAAGCACTCAACAGCTGCTGGGCAGCGTTTCATTCCCTCTGAGACGGACCACATTCATTTATAACTGAACGCAAAGCCGTCGGGTTTCTGTGATGAGCCTCCGAGCCGGGCTCAGAGGAGAACGCGGGTCTCTGATTCCCCTCCGTGTCTCTCTGTTGCAGGTGGAGGGTGTCGGCCTGTACTTCCGCCAGCAGCTCCTGCAGTCTCGTCACCGTGGCGCCTTTGAACTGGCTTATGTGGGCTTTGTGCGCCTCACCGACATGCTGTGCAGGTGTGTGCGTTCACATTCAGGGTAAAATAGGCGGCTGAAAGGTAATACCGCTGAACATCCACGGACACAACGGGTCTCTGTCACCACGGCGAGAGTCGGCGTGCCTTGTAATTAGTACGTGGATTAGTCTTCTCCGTGTCACGCCTCACGTATAACACAGCGAGATGATACCATGAGTGGATGGTCATATTTATTCATTATCTGAAGACCTCAGAGACGCTTGAGTGTCAAAGAAAACTTAACACTGTTGTTTTTTATTTCATCATGTTGCCAGACATCAGTCTGCTAAAGAAACATGTTTGGAAAATATCTCTTTTTGAGAGTTACTTAAAATAATAATGTGATTTTGATGTGGAAATCATTTCCTAGAGACAGCACCAGTTGTGGCCAAATATAATTCCTTATTCCGAAGGCCTAGCGTACAACGGAGTATTAGGAGTATTAGGGTCACACTGAGGAAAAAAAATGTGTGCGATGATTTTTTTTTTCTTTCCCTCACTTACGAGAAGAAAGTCGAAATGTCGAGAATAAAGTCGAAATGTCAAGAATTAAGTTGAAATGCAGTTTCCACAATAAAGTTGTCTTAAAGATTTATTCAAACCAGGTTTACTCTACCAACATAATGTCTGTGTCTTTGTGCTTTTATCACATAGACTCAGTATTATAATAAGTATTCGTACTTTGAAGAGATTGTGTCAGAAATTGCACCTATTCAGAAAAAGAAACTACTGATTCTGGAAACTGCATTTCGACTTTATTCTCGACATTTCGACTTTATTCTTGACATTTCGACTTTATTCTCGACATTTCGACTTTATTCTTGACATTTCGACTTTATTCTCGACATTTCGACTTTATTCTTGACATTTCGACTTTATTCTCGACATTTCGACTTTATTCTCGATTTCGACTTTTTCGACTTTATTTCGACTTTGACATTCGACATTCGACTTTATTCTCGACATTTCGACTTTATTCTTGACATTTCGACTTTATTCTCGACATTTCGACTTTATTCTCGAAACTGCATTTCGACTTTATTCTTGACATTTCGACTTTATTCTTGACATTTCGTATTTATTCTCGACATTTCAACTTTATTCTCGACATTTCGACTTTATTCTCGACATTTCGACTTTATTCTCGAAACTGCATTTCGACTTTATTTTTGACATTTCGACTTTATTCTTGACATTTCGACTTTATTCTTGACATTTCGTATTTATTCTCGACATTTCAACTTTATTCTCGACATTTCGACTTTATTCTCGAAACTGCATTTCGACTTTATTCTCGATATTTCGACTTTATTCTCGAAACTGCATTTCATCTTTATTCTCGACATTTCATCTTTATTCTCGACATTTCGACTTTATTCTTGACATTTTGACTTTATTCTCGACATTTCGACTTTATTCTTGATATTTAGTCTTTATTCTCAACATTTTGACTTTATTCTCGAAACTGCATTTTAACTTTATTCTGGACATTTCAACTTTATTTTTGACATTTCGACTCTATTCTCGACATTTCCTCTTTATTCTTGACATTTCGACTTTATTCTCAACATTTCGACTCTATTCTCGACATTTCGACTTTATTCTCGTAAGTGAGGAATGAATAAAAATATCATTGCCCACAAGTAGTTATTTCAGTGTGGCCCTAATTCTCCGTCGTACTAACGTGAACGGCCCGAGCAGCATTAAAGTCGTGTCACCCAACTCCGCGCTATTCATAGAAATAATCCCTCTATTATGCTTCTGAGGGGAGAGAGAGAAAAAAAAACAACTCTTTTAATTCAGAACAACATGAAAGAATCCCTGTTTTCCTCGGCGGCGGGTTGTGGAAAATGTCCTCAGCCCTGCGGCAGGTGACAAACCGCGAAACCGTTGCTGCAGTGACGACTTTGAACCACCCAGCGCTGAGCGGTCGAAACAGAACTCACTTGTTTTGTTCTCGGGGCAGAACCCGGCCTCTGTGTGTGTTGTGTTGTGTTGTGTTGTGTAACGAGAGTGACATTCTCGTGGTCGTGTGTGTGTTTGCTGCTCTGGGCGTGTGTTGCAGCGAGCGTGTGTTTTCAGCAGTGTGTGGCTGGTATGCAGACCGTGCGCTGGCTTATGGGGTGTTGATTGCGGGGCGCTTAACCGCAGCCTTTTGATGCTCCGCCTCAGGATCTAGCTTTGGTGTGTTCCACTGTGTTTGCACACCCTCGCCGTGTCTCTTTTGTCTCCGTTTTCCCCTCTTCCCAGTGTTCTCCTCTCGCTCATGTCTCTTCACTTTCTCTTTCCCTCCAAGCCTCTGACTGAACTCCCCGGTCAGATGTGCTTTTATATCTGCAGCCGTTTACAGACCTGTTTTGCCTGGCTCGTTCCCAGAGCGCTGCCAGATGAACTCAGTCGCCCCTTCATCAGCGCCACCATGCTCCCAACCTTCCCATTTCAATCATCTTTAAATGTCGTATAAATGACATTTGACTACTCAGGGCATGAAATTAGAATTTTTACCAAGTAGCCCCTGGCTACCAGGTTTCTGAAGTTCGTAGCTAGTTAGCAACTTTGGGCGCCAGTGTTTTTCGTTGCCCAATACGCCCCTATAGACTGCTTACATTATCCTGGACGCTCCCAGCATGTAGGGCCCTATGAAATCAGTTTTATTTTTTCTCAACTCAAATAATTTTTTTTTTTAATTTTTGCAAATTCTGTTTTAAGCATTTTATGTAAATTTTAACCCCAAGACAGTATATAAGGTAATGAAATATAGACAATTTATGCATTTATACATTTATTTTTTGCAGTTAATGGGGACTCCCGTGTAAATCAAAATCCACGAACAGGAGCCGGAGCCCCCCAAGCCTCAATAATGTGTTTAAAATATGTTCAAAAAACCCAAAAAAGTAGCGAAACAAGACAAAGGCTCAACTGTGGTCTTTCTGTTTCCTTCACAGCCTCTGGTCTCTGAACCGTAGTGAAGAAACTGCTGGTATTGTGCTATTTTTGGCTCGTAATTAGCGGCTAACATGCTAACAACAACAAAACAAAAAGTTCGACTTTCTCTGCATGGAACTGGAACTTTATTCTGGCACTGCAGGAACTTGTAACATCACACAGGTTGTATTGTTGGGCTCCTGTCGGTTAACAGAGAATGTAAATCTATACACGCTGGGCTGCTGTTGATGCTCACTACACTTTCCATCTAACCCCGTTTTCTTCTGCCGTCCCACGACACACACACTACATTACCCATAAGGCCACATCATTACCCATAAGGCCACCTTCTTAAAGGGGCCAGGCTGGCTCACATTTTTTCTTCGCAGTGAGAAATGTGAGCGCACAACATCCTGAGATGTTTCCGCGATTTTAAACAATTTTTTTAAATAATATTATATATTTCCTAAAAAATCCACGAATAACTAAAACCACGGAACTTAAACCGTGAATTGGTAAGGGATCACTGTAACTGTAAACTCTGTTTTTATACTTTTAAACATATTGTGTCCAACAAAACATTTGTTTTGTTGACAGACAAAAAAAAAGTTTCAAAAGTTCTTTTTATGTAATAAATAACTTAGAAAAAAATAAATCAAATATGTAAAATCTATTTAAAATGCAAAAAGTGTGTACTACACACATAATCGTCAGCCTCTTTGTGTTTAGCTCAGAGTGACTCTCATTAAGTGATCTTCGCTCGAAGACCACGGGACAGACCAGGACACGCTGGAGAGATTATGGACCCGATCTTCTGCCAGATCTCCTAAAGCCGCTGTTTAGATACAGCGGGTAGCGGCTTTAGGGAGCGGAAGATTGCATTAGCGGTTAGCGGAGGTTCCTTAACCCGCAGTTTGTCGGTAGCAGCTAGCGGGAAGTCTACAATCGGGACCTTTATCTCTCCAGCGCAAAGTCTACCTTCCGTAGATTTTGCGTACACGCGTAGATATACACTGTATATACATGTACATCTCAGTTTTTACCATTCGCGGGGGGGGGGGGGGGGGATCACAGCCCCCATTAACTGCAAAGTGTGAGGGATTACTGTATTTGTATAGCGTCTATTACATTACAAATTGTCTCCAGGCGTTTTTCAGAGACCCAGAACATGACCCCCGAGCAAATATTATTAACTAAAGTAATATTATTAGATCTTAATTACAGAAACAAAGGCAAGTAAAAAGCTCCCTTAGCAGGAATAAAACCTTTAAAGCTAATTAACTATGAATGCAGCTGATGGGAGAAGAGGAAAGGAGGGGAGTGATGATGATGATGATGATGATGATGATGATGATGATGATGATGAAATGCATCTAAACTGGAAGTATGTTTGATCAGTAGCGGAGTTGATTCGTGATCGTAGTTTTCATTTCGTTGGATGTTAACCAGGTGTGTTGTGTTGTGTTGTTTTTTTGAGTTTCATCACATGAGCTGTCATTTTAAAAGCACATTTTAGGGAAACCTTTAATGAGATCCATCTGAATTTTGGAAGTAATAAAAACTGTCTGCAGCTTCATGGTGAGTTGGTCTAATGTGTGTGTGTGTGTGTGTGTGTGTGTGTTGGGGGGGGGCTGCTCAGTTTGCATGTTAAGGAAGTGCACATGCAGGTAGTACATAAGCAAACGTGCATCTCAGTGAGCCGGTTTAACGTGCGCTCTCATTGTTGTCTCCTTAACGCATGTGTGCATCAGGAGCGGCAGCCGGAGCCTTCAGGAGCTTCCTTCACGCTGGCTGGCCGAGGTTCTGGACGAGGTCAAATCCAGCGACCCGACGTCGAAGCTGTGCGCCACGCGCCGCAGCGCCGGCATACCCTTCTACATCCAGGTGTGTGAGCACGGCTGCCGAGGTGCAGGCCGAGTAAAAAAAATAATAATCTAAGATAAAATAACATTAGATCAGCCATTCCCAAACTTCAGAATACCAAGGTCCAATTTGAAATGGGAAAAATGTCCACGGTCCACCTAAACCTTTAATCACAACTGTGATCAACAAACAGGACTAGAAGCTGTCTTCTGATATTAATGTAAGGGGTCAACAAATATAACACTTGTTATATTAAGTTAAGATTTCAGTAAAATAACACTTAACTGGCTTATTTTAATACTTCTTAATGTTTTTTTTAAACCATGTCATGAATATTTAACAGTAGTTAAAAACCTATTTTCGATAGAAAACTTAAAACGTATTTGTTTAATTTTAATGACCTCTCACGGCCCACCTGCAGTACCACAACGGCCCACCAGGGGGCCGCGGCCCACACTTTGGGAATCACTGCATCAGATAATCCTTTATTTATCCCACGACCTCCCTAAACCCGGATCTTACCTGCGTAAGATCCAGTTGTTACCAGTTGTGTGTCTTGGCGTCAACCTTTTCCAGCTTGACACCAGAGACAAAGATCTCCTTGGTTTCCTCCACACCAAACATCTGGATGAGATCATGCCACAGCTGCACGTTTATTCCATTCGGACGCTCTCTTTTACGTGCTGACATGCGAGTTGCGCTTTCCGCAAACTCGGTATCTTACTCGCAGGTTTAGAGTAGCGTGGTCTGAAACTGTACCGAATCCGCACCGAAACTGTGACAAAAAAACCGCGGTACGGACCGTAGCGTGAGCCACCTGTACCGTTGCACCCCTATTCACAGCCTCTGGTCTCTGAACCGTAGTAAAGAAACCGCTGGTATTGTGCTATTTTTAGCTCGTAATTAGCGGCTAACGCGCTAGCAACAACAAAAGAAAAAGTCTGGTTTTCTCTGCATGGAACGGGAACTTTATTCTGGCACTGCAGGAACTTGTAACATCACACAGGTTGTATTGTTGGGCTCCTGTCGGTTAACAGAGAATGTAAATCTATACACGCTGGGCTGCTGTTGATGCTCACTACTAGTGCTGGGCGATATGGAAAAAATCGTATATCACGATATGGACTATTTTATATCACTATAACGATATATATCACGATATACCATAATAAAGTATGTTTTCAGTTATTCTCTGAAAAGTTTGACAAAAATTTCATTGCTTACTTTTCAACTTTATTTTGAAAGGACATTTAGCTGAACTGTCAAACATACATTTTAGTGCAGCAAAAACAGGTAGGTACAGAGGTACAGTAGCTTTCACATTTTCTTTAAAGTGCACAACAGTTTCTGAGAGGAAAAACACATGTTTGCACTGAAGTTCAGCAATAAAAACTAAACACAAATTATTTTTCAACTTTCTGAAATCTGTAACCTTGTAGTGCAAAGTTTGCAAACCAATATAAAGTGTCTAAAGTAAACATCAGGGTTGAAGAGAACTCTGTTTAAGGCATTAACCATGAATAAAAGTGCAAACATAAAAGGCTACTTTATAGAAGTAGATATGTTTCCTTGATTTTTTTTTTTTTTTTTTATATTATATGTTTCTGAAAAGTCAGCGAATAACTAAACCGCGGAACTTAAAGCGTGAATTGGCGAGGGATCACTGTACACTGACCCTGTATTCCACCCCGTCACAATTCCTCCAACACTTTTTGTTACACAAGAGGAACTTTTTTTTAAAATTTAAATTATTTTCTTCCTGCGATGTGCATCGGACGTTCCGAAAACAAGACGCACATTTTTGAAATACAAATCCTGGTGGTGTTTTATGTTTTTTTTTGCCGTTGAGATTCGGTTGCACGGACGAAGTCGGCACTGCAGAACTTTCCAGCATCCGTCCTCGAGCCCCGGTGGTGTTGCAACACAAGCTTTTGTGTTCCTGTTTACTCTAAAAAGGAAAAAAAAAAAAAAAAAAAGGCAGAATCAGCAGAGAACTGATGCTGGAATAAGTTTCTTCACCCATCTGTGTTCATTTTCTCCCTGACACACACGAATGAAACACGTTTCACAGACCCAGACTGTCTTCTGGTTTCCCTCTTTGCTATCCACCGTGCGTTTCTAACTGTGACTCACGTATCATTCATCCGTCTTTTCTCTCCGCTTCCTCTGATTACTGATACTGAAACTAGACGTGGCCAAGTTCGTGCTTTATCAGTGCAGCCGGTTTGAAGTGGGGCTGCGCTTTCTTGTGGATTTGAGTACAAGAAAACACCGCTGACATCGCTGACTCTTGCGTTCTTATCTGTTTTTTTATGTGTATCGTGCGCCAGGCTATCTGCAAATGCCTTAATTTGGTTTTAAATTAAATTCCAGTTTTCAAAAGCCACAGGTTTTGACTTCTAAAAACGTTCCTTCATTCCTGCGATGCCCTGTTTCTAGTTATTTATTGGATTTCACTGGCGAGCATCCCTTAACGAGGGGTCGCAAAAGCACGACAGGCCGTGATAAAAACTGAAGTTGAGGATGACGCAGAGACGGAGCGGATAAGATAATGGTGGAAGAGGCAGGAACCAACACCTCGGCAGAGCTGCATTCCTTCACGCGGAGAGCCAGAGTCGGATCTGGGAAGCTGGCTCCTGCGCCCGCCTCCTGCTGGTCTGGACCGGTTCACAGGAACCAGGCTAGCCTCTTCTTTTCCTCTCACCCTCCTCCGCTCCTGCCTTTCCCAAGAGTTGTCCCGCCTACGCCTCCTCCGTCCTCTACCTCCGTCCTCCATCTTTCCATTCCCGCCTCCTCTTGAATCTTCGCCATAACTCGGGCCTTACACACAGCTGGCTTCCATCAGCTCCCACAGCAAGATAACTCTTCTCTCATGCAGCAGCAGCTCCCACATTCCCGACTCCTACTTCTGGCATATACAAATGATGTCATTCAGTCGAGCTTTCAGCGGAGGCAGACTCGTGCAGTCGTGTGTACGTGCCTCTTAATGCAAATACATATGTGGTTGAGCGAAGAACGTCCACGATAAAATGCAATGCAGAGTCCCCGTTGGCTGCTTTTCTCTTCCCAAACCTTCATATTTAGGTGCAGGGGGAATCAGATCAGGGAATCTGACGGAGTTTCTGGCTTATGGGCCCCTTGAGAAATGGTCCCACCAAATGCAAACCAGATTGGATGGTGTGCTGCTGCAAGATGCTGTAATGGCTGTGCCAGTTAAGTTAAAGTTTTTTTTTTTTAATAAACCGCCAACACCATCCCTAGCAGAGCCTGCAACAGCATCACACCTCAACCCCCATGATTTAGGTGGAGAACCACCCACGGATATACCACCCATAGCACTCTGCGTCCCAAAGGTTGGTTTGATTAAAGCGAACTGCCGTGCGGTTGCCCCGTTAGCTGCCACGTGAACCTCGCTGTGCACGGAACGAGTGGAGGGAGACCCCTTGAAAAGGAAGATCCAACCCTAACCCTAATTCAAATTGAATATCGGAAAAGGAGCGTAAAAATGAGCAAGGACTGTCAGAGAAGGTGTGTCCTTTTCTGCTCTGGTCTAGACCAAAAGCACCAAACCAGGAGTATGAAGACACCTTTAAAAACTTTACCTTGAGCCAGTAATCCTGCATTTCATGTCACTGGTGCAAAATCGGCGGCGCGTTCCGTTTACATCGGAAGTTGGGACTGGGAATGAGTTGACGTTGTTCCGGTTCGTGAACCTTGAACCGCTGCTAACCACCGTTGGCAACACCAGTCCTCAACAACGCTGTACGGAGTTTTAAGCACATACAAACGACATAGCAGATTAGATTAGTTTAGATTAGATCATTTATTGTACCGTTAGGTAAATTTGGTTTACAGTGAGTGATTCATCTCGTATTATACATACAATCCAACACCATACTCTCAACAACACAGGACACGAGCCCTCCACCTCATTGATCATATGACAAACAATAACATAGAATCTATAGCTTTAAACCTTGATGCTGATAAAGCTTTTGATTCTGTTTGATGGGAATATTTGTATTTGGTTCTTAGACGGTTTGGTTTTAACAACCAGGTAGTTGGATGTCTGAAATCTCTATACTGCTCTCTAAAACACTCTCTCTTGAGAGGGGGTGTCGACAGGGATGCCCCCTCAGCTCCACACTTTTTGCGCTTTTTATTGAGCCACTAGCACAGGCAATCAGAGAAGACAGTGAAATAACAGGTATATTGATTGGAGATACACAAGCCCTAACCCTAACCTTTAACCCTAACCCCTAACCCTAACACAAGACCTGTCTGTACGCTGACGACATTCATTGTGACGCTTAGCAACCCTAATGTTAGCTTGCCCAAATTACTGTCTCTGCTTAAAGTATTCGGTTCATATTCCAGTTACAAATTGAACTTACAGAAAACCCAAACTCTTACCTTTAATTATGAACCACAGGAGAATATTTATAGATTGTGTAACTTTAAATGGAAAGATGACAAAATCAAATACTTAGGAATACAAATACAGAGAGCGCTATCCGCCACCTACGAATATAATAATACTCCCATACCAGCTGATATTATAGCTGATTTAAACCGTTGGTCTTTGTTACCAATGAACATGTATAATCGAATAGATGTTATAAAGAGGAATGTATGGTGGCTAATCCATGTGTGAAGATGATGTCTCCTGCTCCCTGAACCAGTCTTTCACAATTTGAGCCCGATGAATCCTGGGATTGTCATCAGGGACGAAAAAACTCCATATATGGAATAACCTGGTCATTCAGTATATTCAGGTAGTCAGCTGACCTCATTCTTTGAGCTCATACTGTTGCTGAACCTGGACCTGACCAACTGCAGCAACCCCAGATCAGAACACTGCCCCCCACAGGCTGGTACAGTAGGCACTAGGCATGATGGGAGCATCACTTCATCTGCCTCTCTTCTTACCCTGATGCTCCCATCACTCTGGAACAGGGTCAATCTGGACTCATCAGACCACATGACCTTCTTCCATTGATCCAGAGTCCAATCTTTATGCTCCCTAGCAAATTGAAGCCTTTTTTTCTGGTTAGCCTCACTGATTAGTGGTTTTCTGAAGGCTACACAGCTGTTCAGTCCCAATCCCTGGAGTTCCCTTAGCATTGTGGGTGTGGAAATGCTCTTACTTTTACTATTAAACAGCCCTGAGTTCTACTGTCGTTTTTCTTCACTGAACATTTCAGTGATCAGGATTTTTTTTTCCAGCCATCATTTCCTCCTCAAAGACGATGGGTCTCCACTATCCTTCCAGTTTTTAACGTTGGACAGTTCTTAACCCACTTTTGGTAGTTTCTGTAATCTCCTTAAATGTTTTCTCTGCTTGATGCCAATGATTTGATCCTTCTCAAACAGACTAACATCTTTTCCACGTCCATGGGATGTGTCTTTGACATGTTCAGGAAATGAGAAGCAGCTCACTGCACCAGATGGGGTTAAATAACTTGTTGCCAGCTGAAAGATAATCACTCATGCAGTAATTATCCAATAGGAGGCTCAGACCTTCTTAGTTAAATCCAGGTGGAGACTTTTTTTTTTGTTTTTCCAGGCAGTGTATAAAGCCTGTCCATGGCTGGATTCAATCCTTCACCTAAAGTGAGAGAAAAACTATAATCACTTTTTCCAACCTGCAGAGCGATGCCAACTCACTGAGAGTCGAATTACGTTTTATTACAGGTTTCACTACATATATACATACTAGCATAAATTACTTTTTTCTCGTCTGCAGGCTCTGCTGTCTTCTGAGCCCAAGTCGTCCAGCTGCAGCCTGTTGAAGATGACCATGAGAGAGCTGATCGCTTTGTCCATGCCCTCCGCCGACAGGAACACCGACAGCTCCACCGTCCCTCAGGTCCGACCGCCTCACCCATGAGTGCGACTGGTGGTTGAACCAGAACTGTATTCGCCCCCGGTGTTGACGGGTCGGGGTTTTGTGTTCTGAGCGGAGGGAAGTTTCTAGTACCTGCTTGTTGTTTATCCCTGCAGGTCCACGCTCTGAACATCCTCAGGGCTCTGTACCGAGACACCCGTCTGGGGGAAAACATCATCCCCTTCGTCTCAGAGGGAATGCAGGCCGCTGTGCTCGGCTTCACCTCTCCCGTCTGGGCGGTGAGTCTCGACTTCCCGTCTTCCACCTCCTCTACCTCTGCTTCCAACCGTCTTTTACCTCTCTGGCTCTCCGTCCCAGGTGAGGAACTCCTCCACTCTTCTCTTCAGCACCCTGATCACGAGGATCTTTGGAGTGAAGAGAGGGAAGGACGAACACTCGAAGAAGAACAGGTCAGGTGCTTCTCCCTCTCTTCTTCACTTCCTCTTTTTCACCCCGGTTACTGCCGTTCCAGAAGTACGGGCCGTTCTGTCAGTGACTGCATCGTGCACAGGTGCATTCAAGCTGCGTTTTATCGCACATCAGCAGCCATTTTTGCAACAAAGCACATTTAAGGCTTTTAAAAGTTTGTTAGAGGTGGCTGATGTGCAGGAACAGTGTTTCCCTCGTGCCACCGAGGGGCGCTGTTGTAACGCCAGCGTGGCCGAAGCCCATTTTTCCACCGGGGGCCTTCAGGCTGCAGCAGATGAAGGTTTCCACTGGGCCCGTACCAGCAGTCAGGAACCGGCGCTGCGGGATGAAGGGAAGTTCCAGTGAAGTAAAACACTAAAATCCTGTTGTTCATTAGAATATTATTACTGGCGCTTCACTGGGAGGAAACGGCCTTCGCAACAGTTGCATTTGTTTCAGATGCACCGGTGTCACTTTCTGTGATGAAGTGGGCCGGTCCAGAGTCCAGACAGGTCCAGACGGATGGCATTTCAATCCTCAGACTAACCACGTTTGAACAGAAGCAGGGCCATTCATGTTTAAAATCCAACTGAGAAAAATGATGAATGATTAAGAGACTCGCATTAACTCGGTTAGAAACGTGTGGATGCACGTCTGTGTTGGGAATAAAGGGCAGAAACAAACAACAACGTGGCTCATGATGCTGGAATAACGACGGTCTTGAACAGGGAACCTTTACTAGCAAAAGAGACATTTTTTTGTCCTCTCCCCTGAATAAAATTCTTCTGGAGCCACAAAACCTATTTGACCCTTAAAATGATAACACAGTGTATAAAGTTTTATCTATAGTTACACTGTATTCAGAGGGATTTGAATCTATCCAAAAGCTTATTAGTAGTATGTTTAGCAGTTGTTTAAACGCCACTTTGATCAACATACAAGACTAAAAGCTACATTCCAATATTAATGTAAAGAGTCAACAAATAAGGAGACACTTGTCTTAAGTTGAGGTGACAGTAGAATAACACTCAATTTGTTTATTTCATTATTTCTATACGTTTTTAAATCATGTCATAAATATTTTACAGTTATTAAAAACATTTTTTTTTTTAAATCGAGGATTTAAAACACATTTGTTTATTTTTAATGACCTCTCAAGGTCCAACTGCAGTACCATGACAGTCCACCAGGGGGCCGCGGCCCACACTTTGGGAATCATCTGTTTAACGTGATTTGTTTCTAAATTTCACTGCAGAGCTTCTCTGTATTATTCTTCTCTGTATATTTGGATCTGATGTAGTTCATGCTGGAGAAAACCTGCTCGGATTATGTATGTGGATCCAAAGATTGACTGGACTCCAAATGCGAACGTCGTCATGTTCATATAAAGCATCAGGAATGGCATTCTGTGTTTCAAAGACAGGTTTTTCGGGTTTGGGGTAGGGATGCACATGGTTAACCGTTTAACCGTTAACCGATAACAGTAACTCTAACCGATTAATACGAAAGGTCAATTTTGTTTTTAAGCTACGTAATTCAATCAACTCATGGGGGCGTGTCGACAGGTGCAACAGGCCTCTAATTGGTCAATTCTACATCCACGTAGAAAAGACGCGTCATCAAAAAAATGAGGAAGTACCCACATCTGTACGATTCTGGTTCTCCGCACTACAAAGACAGCACATTTTCTAGTAATTCATGGAGGGAGATAGCGATGAACGTGGGTCTGGATACGGCCGAGACGGTGAGGAAGTGGAAAAACGCAAGAGATAAGTTTAGTAAGTTTAGCTAGTTCGTGATTGTCGCTCTTGCGTTGTGGCGTGGAATAACATAGCGGAGACCGCGCTAGTATAAATCAAAAGTGACGGCGGCATCTCTGCGACAAGCTGACGGCGACACATTGCCGCGAGAGTATACACGGGGAAGTGTCCGCATGCGTCCACGACAACGCGCGCAACATCACGGCAGCCAACCCTCCCGGACTTATCGGTTAACGGTTATTAATCGTTAAAGGGCGTCGGTTAACGGTCATTAAAAAAAATCCAAAATGTGCATCCCTAGTTTGGTGAGGTTTTCAATATCGCTTCATTTGGGTGTTACGCCGCTACAACACACCGACGTGGTGCGGGAAATGTTTCTTTTATTTTTTTTCCGGCGGTACGAGCAACACATAAAGATGTCCGGCGTTAGTCACAGAGCGCACGCTCGCCCTTTTTTTTTTTTCTTTCCCAGAATGCAACACACAGATACGACTTCCTCGTTGCAGTAACCTGGCAGTATTTTGCGCTAAACATACTCATTCCGCCCCCTGCTGGCAAACGACCGACATGGCACTACATGTGCTCCAGAGCCAGAATCACCTTCTGACAAGTTTTTTCCCCCAAAGCTTCAGGGAGGCTAAAGAGCGGCGGGTTGCCGACCCCTGATATAGAAGCATCGCACCCCCACGGTGAGCGTTTGTCAGTTTGACCATCTTTGTTTTAGTTGGAGCTTCGCTGTTAAATGTTGTTTGACAGACTGTTTTTCTCAGCGGCTCCCGGGTCGCCGTCCAACAACCACTCAAGTGTTTGGAAACCTCGATAATGAAACAGATAGCAGGCGTGTTCCAGCTGTTTTCTTTCTTTTTTTTTTTTAATTTTCTGTGTCTGGGTGATGTGCAGTGTGTAGCTGGAGCGACGGGCACGTAAGATTTTATTTATTTCTTTATTTCTTTTCAGTCACGCAAAGACGAAGTTGATTGCTTCTCTGTGTTTTGTTTTCCTGTTTCGGCTTGTGGCGACGCCCTCAAGTTCTGTTTTCCATCAGTCATGAAACAAAGAAATTCATGAATGGTTCAGGGGAAAAAAAAGAAAAAGAAAGTCACATATCAAGTGAGCAGAGATGAACCAGTCCGCTCCTGTTACTGGCCTCACTGGTTCTGATGTCAGAGGAGGATGCTGCTGACGTGGGTTGTTGTTTTCAACCTTTCACATAAGTTAAAACCAGTTAAATTAAATTAAATTAAATAAGTCACCTCTACATGAGAGAGCCAGAGTCTTATTGATGATCAGCTGTTTATCATTCAGTCGTAACATGTTGGTATTGGTTTGAGTGAGTTGTCACCATGTTTGCTCCACAGGTTAAGTTATCTTAAGGGTGGGGGGGGTGTATTAAAAACCCTAAAAAAAACCAAACCAGTCTGTGTGAGAAAGTGTACATTTGTGTGCCCGACGTGACGACCCAATAGGGGTGTGAAAAAAAATCGATTTGGCAATATATCACGATTTTCGACTGCCCAATATAATATCGATTTTTCAGCTGCTAATATCGATTTTTTAGGAATATTGTTTTTCACATTTAAATTTTAAATGTGCAAAAACACTAATAATAAACAATAGATAGGTTGTTTTGAAGCAAATAGTTTTGACTCAATTTGTCCTCTGAATGATTAATATCATCTGATGAACATATACAGCAACTTGATTTTTCATCTCTACTTTTAATTTTGATATTAACTGGGTAGAATATCGCAATATATTGTGATATCGCGATATTGTGATGATACATATCGTATTGCAAGGTCCTTGCCAATACTCACCCCTACGACCCAATCAAAGCCTTGGTTTTTATCTGGAGTTGTCTAAAGTCTGAAAAGTGAGCTGTTTCAGATTTTCCAGGTATTGTGACATCACAGACCCAGATCAGAGTCGTATCATCCAGTTTCCCTCCTCTCTACCTCCACTCGGTGCGTAACGACTCCCTGCATCTCTAACAGCCGCTGTGAACGGTGCTGTAAAGTCACGGCTGCAGACGGAGCCGTTGTTTCGCGTTTCGATGTTCTGACCAAAGGCGTGACTTCCGGACGTCCTGTCGGGTCGTTTGTGGGACCGCTGGGCTTCCTGGCGCCTCTACAGAAGTGACTGCGAGGTCGGTTTTAGGAGATTTTGGAGGGAAATCCAGCGTTCCCGGTCGTGATTACAGAGAAAAGCTGACGTGGCAGATGTTATGTTATGTTTTACTACGGGATGGCGGAGCCGTTTTTACGTGCATGTGAGGTGCACTCGTTGCACAGCGTTTCTTTTTCCAGTATTGCAAATACGGCTTTTTTTGTTTTTAACACTTCATCATGTGAGATGATGGGCGTTTGATTGCGCCGATGTGAAATCAGTGCACGACTGTGCGTGCGTATGTAAATGTGAACGCTGGGTCTCATTCACGGATGCATCTCTGGACGTTCCTCTTTTCCACAGTCTGCTGTGCATCTCTCTTACTATGGAGCCCCATTTGGGTCATAATTCAATGAATAAATGAGTCTATTATTATGAAATACAGGCGTTTATTATTGTAAAATATTTACCATTATTATTATGAAATGTTTCCCATTATTATGAAATATATGTGTATTATTATGAAATATTTCCCATTATTATTAAAAAAGTAATTATTATGAAATATATTTTTATTATTATTATTTAATCTTAGTTTAATGCATAATAGTTTATTTCAGAATGGCTTTTTTTTTAAATCTAAGAATGAGTTTTTACATAATGGCTTCATTTTTCATACGAATGAGCTTTACATAATAATGACATTTTGCCAGTGGGCGGGACCAGTGGTTGACCTGCACGCTCATTGGCTGATCCTTCTCCATTCTACGCTCTGACATCGACTAGTTTTGGCCGTGAGGTCCCGTTTGCAGCGGGCCGTGGCGTCCATAGATATCTATAAGAAAGGCTAGATGGCTCGAGGCGGAGTCACCAGCGTCCCTACACGGCGGCCATCTTACTACAGCATAGCAGTCTGGTACGCCCTATGGTAGCTGCCGGAATGTGAGTTATCTGCATAATCAAAAATACTCTTAACTCGCTGAAATCTTGACTGATTTCCAAGCGGTTTTGTTTATTACAAACCTTAATAGCGTGGCTATGAGTCGGGATGCTTGGACATGTTGAAATTTCTACTTTTGTTTGAGAAAAAAGACTTAATCGTTCAGCACAGTTGTTTCGCGGCTATTTGCTCACCCTGAGCTATTTAATTTCGTGTGGGTAAATAAAAAACCCTTGTTATTTTAGACTGCATTCGTTGTCTTGTGATTCGTTTCAGAAAGTGGGGAGGAGAGAGGGATCCTTATGCTATGTTCTGGTAGTCCCTTGGCCGGGGCATAACAGACCTGTACATGGCATCATCAGTTCATCAATATAAATGTCAGTGCATAGTATGTTGCCTATTATGAAGGAAGATACATTTTAAAGGTCAGGTAGAGGAACACAGAGATTAAATATTTTTATTTGTCAAAGATTTAGAAAATATAATTTCATGTTAGCACCTCATTTTGTTTCAACTACTGTGAACTTTGTTAAATTAACTCACGTGTCTTCATCTTGGATATTTAGGCCATCATATAGAAAGCATAAAGCATAAAGATGTGCTCAGAGGGCGCCCCCTTCTCAGGGGCCAGGACCAGGGGACCAGGGGCATAACAAAATAAATACATATATGTTAATGTTATGTGTTGTTATAGTTATCATTATAATAGAAATATTACTAATATAACATACATGGAATGATTAAATGTTTTATATATAAATGATTTAATAAAACTACCTTGTGTGTGTAGTCCTATAGCTATTGCTCTACCTAGCTGCTTAATGTTTATTTATCCATGGTTAAAATTATTCTTGAGTATGCAGGAACATAACTACAACTCTGAGGTTTATAACAAACCAAACCGTTTGAAAATCGGTTTAAAATTAAGCAATCTGTGGTTATTGAAATGCTTCATGCACCATAGACTTTGATGTTACGAGTGGGCGAGCTGCCTGTGGCAAGATGGCCGCCATGGGAGGACGTTGGTCTCCATTGGCTAACAGCGTGCGTGAGCCATCTAGTGTTTATATATATATCTATGGTGGCGTCATCAAGGTGCGCTCCTAGTCCGATTGTAGCTATGGCAGCTTGGACTGAGCTACGGGAAACCTTGACGTTTCTTAGTCGATGTCAACTTTTTGACCGTAAACTGAGGTTCATTCTGCCACCTACTGGCCTGGAGTATAACTGCACCTCTCGCCCTACTATCGATATTCACTGTTCTGTTGCTTATGCCTGAATGAAAGAGCAGCCAATCACATAAATGGCTCCGCCCTCACTGCTGTGATTGACACACAAATCATTCTTATAAAAAAAACAAAGCCATTATTATGTAAAAGCTCATTCTTATGAAAAACGAAGCCATTATCATAATAATGGGAATATTTCATAATAAAAAACACCTGTATTTCATAATAATATCATTTATTCATTGAATCATGACTCAAACGGGGCTCCATATGTTACCACCGTAATTGCATGCTTGTGATTTCTGGCAGCAGAAAACATATTGTGACAGCCTGTCCACATTAATATTTGGCTCTGTGTGTGTGTGTGTGTGTGTGTGTGTGTGTGTGCGTGTAGTCATCTCTCGGTCGGCTGAAGCTGGAACATAAACACATTTCCCAAACACATAAACCAGTTTATTTATGGTGTTATTTGTATTTGTGTGTTTGGAGAGGCTGAGCTGCTTGCTGTGTGGGAATTTCAGCTGTGTGTTTTCTATCCAGGCATATTGTTTGCCTGCCTGAGCCCAGACTGGAGGCCTCTCTCTCTCTCTCTCTCTCTCTATCCGTCGCTCTCTCTCTCTCTCTCTCCCTCTTTCTCTCTCTCTCTCTCTCTCTCTGCACTCAGACTGCACGTTGATGCTGATGAGATATCATTGCAGAGATAAATGCGACTGTAAACAAAGCTGCTCGCTGCATTCCAGCCCCAACCCCACCAGCTTTATCTCAAGTCTGCCTCAAGGTCCTCGCTTTGACACGCTCTGTGCGTACGCGCCAAAAAACGTCCAGATTTCTGCTAAAGCGGCACGTCGGAGCAGCGCTGCAGATGCATGACCCTCCCTCGCTGATAAGAACAGTGAGGGAGGGAAGTATTGCATCTTTCTAAGTGCTGATATCTTGCGGAAACAGAATATTTTACATTCCAAGGATTTAACGGGCGAAAATTACATTCTTACATTGTTTCCAGACTCAGTATTGATGCACCAGACGTGAGCACAGAGACTCCAAAAAAAAGATCATATTTAAACAGGTGTGTTTCTGCTAAAACAGACTGAAGAGAGTTTTAACATAAGACCTCAAATTAGGCGCATATGTTCTGATTTAAATTATTTTAGTGTTATCATCTTCTTCGCCTCATAGGTCACTGACGAGGTTTGATCTGCAGCTCAACTATTAAAACTGGGATATTTGATAATTGAAATGGATCAGATTATATTTATTTGTGCACCACTCATCACTTTTAAGCATAAACTAATCATTACATTTTTAAAAGTTTGTCTTTTAAATAGAAAGTGCTTCAACACCCAAGAACTTAAAAAGTTGGGTCAGTATGTAAACTAGGGATGCATGATAACTGTTTCTTGAAACCAGTACCAATAACACACACATTTACCTAAGATCATTACATCAATACTATGAACAAAACCAAAAACCGTTTCGACTCTTTAAATGAACAGATATTTATTTTTTCCAGTGAAAAAATATTGACAAGACTTTTAAACATTTTCTTAAAGCTATCAAACAAACCTATTTGATATCTCACATCAACTTAAATTAGGTGCATTACTGACTGATATAAAAAAAATAAAGGCTCCTTAAACTGATGGAAATACATGCATCAGAATTACAAACTGAAAAAGTGCATTCTAGAAGTTTACAAAAAGTAGATATACATAGAAAATTAATCCACTGACACCAGTAAGAGTCAAACATTTCTACCTTCTACCCATTTCACCTTTGGCCGTGGGTCATCTTGGGCAAATTTCTTGGATTTTTCAAAAGCCTCACCGATGTGTGTAAGTCCCGGTGAATTCTTTGTTGCTGGCTTGCTCACGTTAGCGTAAGCTCACGTTAGCATTAGCGCACGTTAGCGTGATTTCAAAACTTTCAAAAGCGATGGTTATGTTTCAGATGGCTGATCAGGTTTGACGTATTAAAGCAGCGGTGTCAGACTCATTTTCACTGAGGGCCACATCAGCATCATGGTGGCCCTGGAAGGGCCAGATTGACAGCATGAATGTAACAAAATCCAATGAAAATCAAAATAAATTAAACTACACCTTAATATATTGTTAAATAACGGTTTCTGTATTTATTATGTATTCAAGTTTCAAATATTTAAGTCATTATTATATTAAACTCAGGGTTTGTGGTAAACATCACTCAGAGTATACATTACCTTGTTTTCAGAAGTGGAAGCGGTTCTTTGTTTTTCTTGTAGGCTAAATTTAGCATACTTAGCTCCGTGTTTGCTGTCAAAATGCCGACGTAGATTAAACTCTTTAACGACTGACACCCGCCTCATAACTCAAAAGAAGTACTGTTATTTCACCTTGAGATACAAACTTATAATTGTTTTCCCATCGTTCATGAAACTGCATTCCTTGTGCATCAATTTTTCTTTTCTTGGACATGTTGGGGTTAGTTTGTAAAGGTTTTTCTTAAGTCCAGCAGTTCTGAAATATTGTCTTGCTCATAGCTACCGTTATCGTTGTGGGTAACAACGAAATGCATGATGGGAGATGTATTTTATTATCAATATGCCCTTTAAACCAGTGTAAGCTTATTTTAAGTCTTAACATTTGGTTTAAAATTTAAGCCATTAATGCCCAAACTCTCTAGGGCCACATAAAATGACGTGACGGGCCACATTTGGCCTGCGGGCCTTGTGTTTGGCACATGTGTATTAAAGCTTGTGCTATTGTTTCCTCCTTGTGGAATTCGCTTGGAGCATTTGTCACAAATAACCAGCGAACTATCTTCTTCTGAAACTTTAAAGAGGTTCCATACAATCGCCGCCATGTTCATCAGCATGCTGCAGGCTGCAGGCTGCATTCAAGGTGTAACGTAAATTCCTCTGTTCCCTCATTTGCAAGTCGTTCTTTTGAACTTTTCTATTTTCTCTGTTTTTTATGTGTAACATGTGGAAAAATATTGCGAATATCAATTAAAGTCAGCAACTACCAAAATTATGACCGAGTTAACAAGTTGTTTTCTGGCATTAGGGGGTATTCTTGATTTTCCTTATTGAGTAATCGTTTTTCTGATTATGCCGACGGCACTTGAACGTATCATTCACTGCTGGTCATTCAAGGCTCAGAGGGAGCGAGGCACTGCCGTGTTGACAAAAATATTTATGTTATCGGGGCTATTAGGCTTGGGCGGTATCCAAATTTTGATACCGTCAAACTTCCCTCACATTTTACCGGGGTATACCGTATTACCGCGACTATTAAGGCGAACAAACACCACCGGCGGACGCCGCCCGTCAAAACAGCCGTCCCCATTATGTGCCCCGCCGCGGGTTTACCTCGAAACAGCAGTTCAGTGCTTCAATATAAACTTGGCTCAACTACAGTCGTTATTTATTTGTGTATTTCTGCTTTTCACTGTAGTTTTAACTGTCCCTTCTCTGCTGCAGCTGCCTGCAGCCTGTCTCCTGCAGCGCTGAAACGCGCTTTACAGTAAAGTGTCTGATGCGGGATGTTTTACTTCCTATAAATTCTTCAACATAAAAGTCCAACATTATTAGTTTCATTAGAAGCTTTTATTTTGAAGCAGCAAGCTCAGGAAGTGTTGTTTTCATAGTCAGCACCTTAACAGGACGAGTCAAACGGGCGAGCGAGTCAGCTGCGAGCGAACATGAATAAACGGTCAAATAAAGCAGAACACACAGCGATACAGGAGGGAAACTAAACTTTAAACCAGAGAAATCATTCATTGCATTTTTAAGACGGTATTGAAACTGATACCGCTGCTATTTTTAAATACCGGAAATATACGGTATTACCGTAATACCGCCCAAGCCTAGGGGCTATTCATCATGATATCAGACTTATCGGAATGACTTCATAATTTCCTGTTATCGGCCTGATAGTTAACAGAAACGAAGTCGCGGTTTAAAGGTTCTGGGCTGAGGTGAGAAGAGCATGCCTGTATACCGCTCTACCTCCGTCACAAAAATGTCGTCCTATATTTGGGTCAATACAGTACGTTGCTCTTAGATTTCCGTGCTCTTTTCTGCATCAACGCTGCCATCGCTGAGGAGTAAATGTCCTCTGCTGAGGGCACCGGTGAATCTTCATACCATCACAGCGCCTGGCCTTCGAACCGGTTGCTCATCACAGTCTGGATGATCCTTTTCATCTTTGGTCCGGCGCAAACAGCGGCCACATCTCTTAAAACAGGCCCGGAGCTGCCCGCAGTAAACGTTTCTGCTTTGCGGAGGTTCATTGATGCTGCCTCATCGATGCTGCCTCTTTAAAACGTTGACACGAGGCTTTTCTTGAGAAGTAAAGTTTTGAGTGGCGTTTGCGAATGCAGTTCCATGTTGAAGTACTCGATCAAGGCTTCTTACATCAGCTATCGATGAGCGACGGACGCTAATGCAGTGCCGTGTGAAGGGTCAGAGGTCACAGCTGTCCGTATTAGATATATCCTTGGCCTGTTTTTGCTCCTCAGGGTCTCAGCTGTTCGTGGGAACTGCTTTTGGACCAGATTTGTATAACATTGTTGTGTCTTTCTTTCACCTCCTCACTAGGACCTGATATGCCATTAGTCCAGCTCAGTGGTCTCCAACATCAAGCCCCTCAGGATGAATTTAGGAGCCTGGTAGACTGTTTCATGTCAAATATTTTACATGAAAGATACCAAGTGGTCAAACAAATGCGAATAAAAGTCCAATATCCTCCCCTGGCATACTTGGGTCACGATATGATATTATCACGATATTGTGATATCACGATATATTGCGATATTCTACCCAGTTGATATCAGAATTAAAAGTAGAGATGAAAAATCCAGTTGCTGTATATTTTCATCAGATGATATTGATCATTCAGAGGACAAACTATTTGCTTCAAAACAATCCATTTATTGTTTATTATTACTGTTTTTGCACATTTAAGTATTTTCCTAAAAAAATCGATATTAGGAGCTGAAAAATTAATATTATATTGGGTAGCCGAAAGTCGCGATATATTGCAGAATGGATTTTTTTTCACACCCCTAGTGTCCTCGGTGGCCGCTTCAATCAGTACGTCATCACACAGTTTCCTGCAAACGCTCTTGAGCTTCCTGACGTCCAGTCAGTAGATTCCATAATCAAAAAGCAGAACTGGGACGTTAAAAAAACCTGAGTGTGCAGCATTTATTCTCACAGCCTGGTTTTCAGATCCACTCATCATGTGAGACACATTTCAAACACGCCTGGGAAGGCTGTTCTGCAGCACGTCTGACCCGACCGGGTCTCTTCACTTAAACCTCCTCGGTGACCCCTGTCCCTCTTAATCTGCTCCAGTCGCAGCCTCTGACCTCTGACCTCCAGGCAGCACCGACTCATCAGGCAGAGAGAGTCGTCGGGGGGAACAACAGCATACCGACTCTTGTATTTCCCCGTGCAATTGTTTTTGAACGTTTACTCTCACACTCTTTCTTACCACATTCACCTATGTGTCATACCCTGACTTAAGAGGTTGAGCTGCTGTCTTGAACCGGCTCCAAAAAGCTCGTTTGTGTGTTTTTTTTTTCCCATCGTCCAGAACTGGTACGAGCCGGGAGCGTGGCGTTAACGTGCAGCCGAATCCCTCCCGTCTTGTGATCAAGTGTTTGGAAAAGCCGAACCTCTTTCCTCTCAGGGGCGACTTGATTTAGACAAGTAGAGTTAAACAAAAACTTTACTGGCCCGGTGTCTGAATGGCGGTTGCAGCGCCGAGACCGCCAGAGTTAAATATAAAGTTTGTCGTTTTATTGACAGTTGTGTACGTGTGTGAGTAAATACATGAGCTCAGACGCATGTGACACTTGCACATAACGTAGCGTATGTGCATACGGCCTGTTTATTTCTAGCTGTTGCAGCATAAACAGCGGAAAAAGGCTTGATTTGTTTAGGTTGAGAGTGGTTGGCACAAAATGCTTCCTTATCAAAGCTTCACAGTGTTTGACCGTAGACTACAATCCCTCTTTCTACTTCCACTTCAGCAATTCAGTCTTTCAACATTATACTCGTTTTATTTAAACGTTACTGTTGTGTTTGGCTTCTTTGTTTAGACTTTGGACTCATCTGTGTCATCTCATCTTGTGCCAAAATCCCTGTTTGCGTTTGTATATTTTGGGCCGATCGTCCACCAGATCTGCTAAAGCCGCTATTAAGGGATAGCGGGTAGCAGGAGGGGCGTTCCCCCGCAAAGAACGCAATCTTCCACCTTGCTAAACCTGCTATCCCACCTGCGCTACCCGCTACATTATGCATAGGAGTGGTTAGGGCGTTCCACCTGTTAAACCAATCAGTGCATCAGTAGCCATTGCCTTTAAGAGCAGGTTGCGCTACCCGCAAACCGCTATGGTCCCGCTACCTGCTACCCGCAACCCGCGATCGCAAGACACCGAGTTTGTGGAAAGGGCAAAAGACACGCCCATTGCCACACCTACAAAGTGAGTAAGGGAGTCTGCATAACGGGTAGCGGCTTTAGCGAGCGGAAGATTGCATTAGCGGTAAGCAGGGGTTCCTATACCCGGTTTTTGCGGGTAACGGCTCGTGTTAACGGGTAAGGGGAAGTGTACGATCAGGGCCTTTATGTTCGAGACTCTAAAGCTCTACTGTCTACTTAATATCGGGTGTTTTCCACACGTCTGATTCCTCAAAGTCTGTTTAGCAGCTACGGCGATCCAGTCAGGATCCACAGTTGTTGCTGCTGCAGTACAAAAGTCAAAAAGGTGTCCTGCTGTTGATTGATAAGCAGATGTGGGATCAAATATCTTTTCAAATCTATCACAAATCATAATTTCTAAACCTTTCATGGTGGGGTAAGTGATGCCTGGAAGATTTGCAAGAAGGACATGAATATTGAGTAGATATAACCGGAGGAATTTAACCAAAATGTTAAGCCTTTTAGCTCCACGCCTCCAGATGAATCCCATCCATCCCGGTGATGAAGAGGAACAATTCAAAGTGCTGCCTGTTTGAAATGCGAATGTACAAACTGTCTGTCATCTATCCACTGTGGGTTAGAAATGTGATCAAATCTAGCCAGCGTTAGAGACCACAAACAAGAGACGAGCAGGAGTTTCCTCGTGTCTTGTCCGAGTGACGAGGTATCAAACCACCTGAACCGTAAATGTGAAAACAAAATGATGATATAATCGATGGCTATACGACTACAGCGTTACCACGGACACAGTCACAGCGCTCGCCGACGTATTGATGATAAATCAGCAGAATAATGACGGTCTGAGTCTGGATCAGATCCTCAAGTGTGAACACTTCTTCCTAGTTGTTCATCACCTTCAGCACGGACGAGCTCTGCTACTGCTGCTCGCATGTGCTCATCTGTTCCTTTTCTTCTTTTTAGTTTGTTTTCCAGAGTAAATCATCACGTGCCTCACTTCCCACGTTTCTTCATGTTTTCGAACAGACCGGTGATCAGCTGACCGCCATTATCGCCACGCTATCAAATCATAGCATCAGAGCTGTCTGGCGGAGAGGGCCTCAACCTCAGAGAGGTTGTCCCAGCCTCCACGGACAACAAATGTTTCATTTTAATCCGGGAACATTTTTAACCGCACGCTTCTGTGTTCATGGATTCGCAGAAAGCATGTAGAAGTAACTGTGGTGCCCAGAGGGCGATTCATGCTGCGTTGCAGTAAGTGATTCTTGGGAGAGTAGTTTGATTGATATCCATGAGCTCAGCGTGAACGCCCACAGGGAACAGGCTTAGAAAATCCCTGTGACCTCCTACAAACTGTGGAGGCAAGACTAAAGAGAGGGGCTGTTGTGTATCCTTAAGTGTGTCATGCGTCTCTATATTGTTGGTTTGCTTTTTTTTTGTTTTTACTTGTTTCTGTTGTGCGTCTAAATTAGGGATGCACATGGTTAACCGTTTAACCGTTAACCGATAACAGTAACTCTAACCGATTAATACTAACGGTCAATTTTGTTTTTAAGCTACGTAATTCAATCAACTCATGGGGGCGTGTCGACAGGTGCAACAGGCCTCTGATTGGTCAATTCTACATCTGCGTAGAAAGTACCCACATCTGTACGATTCTGGTTCTCCACACTACAAAGACAGCACATATTCTAGTAATTCATTGAGGGAGATAGCGATGAATGTGGGTCTGGATACGGCCGAGACGGTGAGGACGTGGAAAAATGCAAGAGATAAGTTTAGTAAGTTTAGCTAGTTTGTGATTGTCCATCCTGCGTTGTGGCGTGGAATAACATAGCAGAGACCGCGCTAGTATAAATCAAAAGTGACGGCGGCATCTCTGCCACGAGAGTATACACGGGGGAGTGTCCGCATGCGTCCACGACGTCGCGCACAACATCGCGGCAGCCAACCCTCCCGGACTTATCGGTTAACGGTTATTAATCGTTAAAGAGCGTCGGTTAACGGTCATAAAAAAAAAATTCAAAATGTGCATCCCAAGTCTAAATCTGTCCATGGGTAGAGAACTTTACCGATCCCTTCAGGGAGGTTGTTTTTTCATAATAAGGGACTGAGTCTAACCTGGAAGTTAGAAAAGTTTCAGTTCCTTCGACTGACCACTCGGAGCTGAAGTGAGTCAGTCTTCTTTGACTTCCCTGTTATACATCTGTGCTTCTCCTCTCTCTGTCCTATCTTCCTCCTCTTTTCTTCCTTTACCCTGCTGGTCTTAAGCTGCTGGTTCCCCCTTATGATCCAGGTCCTGCTTGAGGATCTTCCCTCTAAAAGGGGAGTTTTTCCTTGCCACTGTTTGGCTTAATGGTTTTTCAAATTCATATTAAAAAAAATTCAAATTCAAAAATACTTTATTAATCCCCCAAGGGGGAAATTCAGGTTTCAGTACACCGTCTGGTGTACTAGAGGAGCTGCTAGCGTCCAGTGCTCCTTTTCATGCCAGGTCCCGTGGTCCGAGTGCTAACTCCAGTTAACAGCCGTTAAAACAGTTAACAGCCGTTAGAACCAGTATATCTCCATAAAGATGAATCAAGTGAGATCTCTCCAGGTCAGAGGAGGAAACACCGATGAACCAAACCGTCTCCTCTCGGAAGACTGAGCTCCTTCAGTCCGACGGAGCCGACCGTCTGCTAGGGGAGTTTTTCTTTAATTAGGATTTAATATTATAATCTAAGTTAATGATATTTTCTCAGGGGTCTCTGAAAAGCATCTAGAGACAATTTGTATCGTAGTATAAATTAACATTAACAGCCAGGTGCAAAAACAGTTTTGGTTTAAGTAGCTATACTTTACATCTATGACAACTGTTTGGGGGTGAGTTTTTTTTTTTTTACCACATCAGGTGAAATTATATAACACAAGCAAATTAATCTATAATTAAAGGTGTGGGCTGAGATTGATGGTTAGCCGTCTTCACTTTTCCTACTGGAAAAGGAAGATGAAGTTTCACGAAGCGGCAGGCACGTCATGCTAATAGTGCGAAACACAGAGGTAATTTCTGACGTCGCAACTGAAATGACATTTAAAACCCTGTAGGCGCCCCCCAGCAGCTCCCAGCTCCTCCCAGCTCCTCCAGCGAGGCCTGGCTGAAGGATCATCTCAGCACGTTTCCCAGTGGAAGTCTGCTGGGACCCGCAGTCAGTCACCCTGCGATTCGCGGGCTCACGGCGGTGGGCTAGCAGAGCTAACTGTACCCGCTCGTGGCGAGATGAGGGGGGTTTGTCCAGCTCTCTGTATATAGTCTATAGTTTCAGCTTTGTGTTTCCCACTTCAGAGGTACAGCTGCATGAGATAAAGGAGAAAAAAAAATGGAAAAACTGGAGAATTTGACTCTGGGTCTTTACTTCTAATCTGGGTCAGTGGGTCACAGTCCCTGCAGATCATCATCATCGCTCAACACTTTCAGACTCAGGCTGCTCTTAACTAACGAGCACGGTTCTGTTTGATTAGAGTTTTTAATTTCGTAGTCACTTTAGACGCCCAAATATAGGCTCTTAAGCATGCAAAAAGTCATTTTTTTAAACTAATTCCCCTTTACAGAATCTCCTGCTCTCATTGACGGTGTCTCTTCTACTTCTCCTTCAGGATGACTGGTCGGGAGTTTTTCACCCGTTTTCCAGCTCTCTATCCATTTCTGCTGAACCAGCTGGAGGAGGCTGCAGCTACAGTGGAAAGGTGAGAGCCCCCCCCCCCCCCCCCCCCCCCCCCCCCCCACGCCATCCTGGCTTTAGCTTAGGTTTAAGACACATGAGGCAGCTCTCCTGCCTGTCGTTTGTTTCTTTAGTTAATTAAGCGGTGCTTGTTACGCAGTAACAAGGTGAAAGAGAAGTTAAAGCAGCTCTTCGTCCCTTTCAACATTAATTTTTCTTAAAAAGAAGCATAAAATGTGAGGTATTCCTTATTTTTTCAGCTTAAACAGCGTTTGCCGCATTCAGAGGTTTCGTGCACGTCCCGGCCCGCTTTTATTGCTCGTTCGGTTGACGGATTATTTGCTCAGAACACAAGGCTTTACGAGCAAATAAAGTAAATGTCTTGTTGAGATTTAGTTTTGTTATTCCGCGGCGGCGGATTGAGTCCTCTGAGGTTTGTCGGCCTTATCTTTGTCAGCTCAGCCCGAACTCCCTTTCTGAAAGCATCTGAGCGGTCCGGCGGCTCCCCAGGCAGCCTTATCTTAATATGGATCCAATTAATTGAAAGCTCTTTCAGACCGGCTCTTTCACAATTCCCCTCACTCCCTTAGACCCTTGTTAAAACATTTGCAAATTTCCCACGGAACCAGACCCCGGCTGTCTGACTTCCCACATCATCCCGGCGTGTCACGCCACCCAAAACAGACCAACCGCGCCGTGCAGCAGCTGTTTGCAGCGGGACGCGGTGCAGGAGCGCCGCTGTTTGTGGTTAAAAACAGAAGTCAGAGAACAGGGACGCTGCCTAAAATAGGCCCGGGATGGTGATGGATCGTTGGAACGGTATCTGTACTTTTCAGTCCACATGTACACATCATGTGTTTCGTGAAGCGGCCCTCCTCCCCAGATGCCCAAAAACAAAAATCTGGAAAGAATAATCATAAACAGCGATGTGTTCGGTGGTTCAGAGATGGTTTAGTCATCGCGATATGATACGATATATTTGGCTCACGATACGGTATATATCGATATTCATCTTAAAATACATTTACATCATTTTCCGAAAGATTTTAACGGGACAAAGTGATTTTGGTGACATCTTGTGAGTGTTCCAATGACTTTGTTTAAATTAATTGAACTGAAAGCATCAATTACACATTATATGGCTGACAGGCAGCTTGCAAATGCTGGACAAAATGAATAAAAGACAACAGGATAGTGGGGCTCCATCACGTTTACCATGCGCCTATAGCCGGCCTTTTCCACCACTGAATACGGTCTCAGATCCTGACAAATAAAGTAGGCAATGACTCCGTAATTTTCTGCGACCTACTGTAGGGGAAGTAGATAAAAACTGGTGGCAACAACCAGTTAGCATTAGCTTGTCCGGGTGGTGATGTTTCAGGTGGGCTCACAGGTTGGTGGTATTTCCAGAGTACTTGACATTTGTGTGACACAGCTTGCAAACCGCCATACTTTTGTCTAAATCTTCACTTTCCTTTTCCTTTTTAAAACCGAACTGCTCCCACACATCTGCTTTTAAGCACGCAGGCGCTGGGTTTATACTCGCCGCCATCCTCCTGACTGGCTCAGCTGTAGCCCGAAGAGTAGGAAGCTTCTGGATAACCTGTTAGAAATGCTCTACAGCGACCCGTGTGGGACACGGGGGTTTTTGAAGGGAGCTTAGAATATCGATACCCACGGCTGAAATATCGATACTCCCTGGGTAAATAAAATATCGATATATATCGCAGAATCGATAAAATCACCTAGCCTTAATGTTGAAGCGTGTACTGGACCAGAGAGTAGAAGACAAACAGAAAGCAGCTCCGATGTTCAAGCCGCAAACAAGCAGCTCTTAGCTTTTAGCTCTTAGCTTCCTGCAGTCCAGAATCGGTACGAGCCAGAAATGAAGAGTTATACATAGCAGAATCTTTTAGCTCTGAGGTTTTTCTCTGGTAGAGTTTATTTTCTTATTTCCACAGTTATTTGGCTTTTTTATTTATCTATTTTTTAAAATTAAAAGGTAGGGTAAGAAATATGCAATTTCTAACCTAGAACGCTTTTGTTGAATCACAGCCACATTAATCAATCAATCAATCAATGTTTATTTGTAGAGCCCTTTTCAACATACAAGGTGACCAAAGTGCTGTCCATTAAAATCCACATTAAAACAAAACACTTTAAAATCGACATAACAATATAATTAAAATTAAATTAAAAATATCTCACATCAATACTGTGTATTAAAAGCCAGTCTAAATAAATAGGTTTTAAGTCTGGATTTAAAAACCCCAAAGTGATAGTGCGCATTTCTGGGGATATCTCCTCACCATCTGGATTTTTGAAGTGAATGAAGTTTATGGAGAGCTAGTGATTTTAAAGTGTGTTTTCAAACTTTCAAAAGTGGGAAAACACAAATTCAGTTTGAGGCTTGACTGCTGTTGTGACAGTGTAATAACAGCAGACCAATGGTTTCTTTCTTTCCTTTCTTTTTTTCCTTTTTTTCCCTTTTCTCTTTTTTTTTCCTTCAATTTTTGTGTTTTGGATTCAATCCGGTAAGGAAGCACATTAATGCCATTTATTTTTTAAATTTTATATATTTATATATATTTTTTTCTTTTTTTCCTTATCCAACTTTTTTTCGAATTAGATTTTAGAACCAAAAAACAGATAACAACATTAAAGTTCTTCCGTTTTTCCAACTTGGATCTAAAAAAAAAAAAAAGAGCAAGAGACACATGGAGTTTTAAAGGTGAAGGTTATTTTTGTAGTCAACTTTAAAATGATGGATCCCAACAGATTTCCAGTAAACTGAAGGAACAACTGAAGCTCACTTATATTTGAGGGACCAACAATACTCTGATATTTTTCTGTCTTTGCATCAATGTTGATCAGCGTTGTCATGTCTACTAGTGGGAGGTATAAACGGTATACGGTGGAAACGATATGAATGAAGCTAACGGTAGAGATTTTTACAGTACCGGCCTTCCACGATTGCGCAAGTTGACAATGTCAAGCTGCCCTCGGAAGTACTAGTAAAAAAGATCGGTGCAACGTCTGTCACTTCGTACGGCAAAAAGAATCAGATGTGGATTTATATTACAAATGTCAATACTGTATACTTGTGTGAGGTCATGGCGCCATTTCTTACAGTGGAAAAAATCTGCTTTAGGAATAGGGATGCACATTTTGGATTTTTTATAATGACCGTTAACCGACGCCCTTTAACGATTAATAACCGTTAACCGATAAGTCCGGGAGGGTTGGCTGCCGCGATGTTGCGAGCGTTGTCGTGGACGCATGCGGACACTTCCCCGTGTATACTCTCGAGTCAATGTGCCGCCGTCAGCTTGTCGCAGAGATGCCGCCGTCACTTTTGATTTATACTAGCGCAGTCTCGTCTATGTTATTCCACGCTACAACGCAAGAGCGACAATCACGAACTAGCTAAACGTACTAAACTTATCTCTTGCGTTTTTCCACTTCCTCACCGTCTCGGCCGTATCCAGACCCACATTCATCGCTATCTCCCTCCATGAATTACTAGAATATGTTCTGTCTTTGTAGCGTGGAGAACCAGAATCGTACAGATGTGGGTACTTCCTCATTTTTTCGATGACGCGCTCTTTTCTACGCGGATGTAGAATTGACCAATCAGAGGCCTGTTGCACCTGTCGACACGCCCCCATGAGTTGATTGAATTACGTAGCTTCAAAACAAAATTGACCGTTACTATTAATCGGTTAGAGTTACTGTTATCCGTTAACGGTTAAACGGTTAACCATGTGCATCCCTATTTAGGAACATTATAAAGACACTTGATGGATGCTACGAGTTAGCTAGCCGCAAGTACTTTAGCCCAGTGATTCATAAAGTGTGGGCCGCGGCCCCCTGGTGGGCCGTCGTGGTACTGCAGGTGTCATTAAAAATCAACAAATATGTTTTAAATCCTCGATTAAAAAAAAATGTTTTAAATTACTCTAAAATATGTATTACATGATTTAAAAAACATTTAGAAATTATAAAATAAACCAGTTGAGTGTCTTTCTACTGTCATCTGAATCCTTACATTAATATTGGAATGTAGCTTTTAGTCTTTTTCTTTTTTTTTTACAGAAAAAAAGATTATATATCATTACCACACATGCTTTAGATTATACCACAATATAGATTTAAAGCCATATCTTGCAGCCCTAGTCGTGTCCTGTCTGTTGTCCTTGAGCCTCTAAAGACACAATCTAGTGTTTATATTCTTCCCTTTTCTAAAGTAATTGCACGGCATCGACAGGAAGACAAACATTAAAACTTATTTTGAAAAGATTGGTGTGAGACCGAAGCCCACATTCTTCCAACATCCCTCAGAAGCAGACGGATGGTCGTGTCAGATTCCCAACTTTACTGTCTCAGCGAAGGAAACATCATGAACTTGGTGTCGCCGGGTTTTTAATCTCTCCAACAGTTTCGGGCCGATCCCCACATTTTAAACTGCGCTGATTTGTTCCAGTCCTCCGTCTTTTCTGCCCTGGCCTTCACTGCCAAGGAAAACAGATTTTGTCTCATAGTGTTGGTGATTTTTCAAAACAGAATATACGATTTATATGTCTGAGAGGGGGAATAGATGGAAAATGTAAGAGCTGGTTTGCTCCTTCTGCATCTTCCTGCACCGCTGCGTCTGTTGAATTAAAAACGAAAACACCTGAGCTCAGACTTCTGTTTTCACACTCTTTAAAGAGCTGAAAGTAAAACGGAACCAAAAACCAAGACGTAACGAAACTAGGGCTGGGCACGTTAACGCGTTATTATCGCGTTAACGCATTCATTTATAAACGCTGACATTTATTTTATCGCGCGTTAAAGCATGTTGCTCACATGCTTTTGTTTTGAAAAGTCTGTTTCAGGCTGCTGCGGAACCGGAAAACAATTGGAAGGTAAGCTAAAAACAGACATGGAGAACGGTAAAAATCCGTGAACTTTACAGTTCGGGTAGCAACTCAGGTAGCAATATTAACAATTCTGTCTAAAAAAAATAAAATAAAATTCTGGACTGCAACAAAATATTCACGTCATTCCTCCATGTTCCATCAGATCTGCTCCATGTGTTCACTGTCCTGCTGTTCTCTAGCTGGTTACTGCAGTGCGGCTCCATCTAGTGGCACAGATGTGTAAAGACAACAGAAAGTCCAGTCTTCGATTATAAAACAAATTCAGTTCTGTGGCCCGTTTTTTAATTTCATATTTTTGATCCAAGTCTAAAATTGAAATATAAAAAAAAAAAAAGTGGCATTATTTTTTTCGTTTTTTTTTTTTTTGTGTTAGATTAAAAAAACGAAAATGTAATAAAATGTCACTTTTTAATTTTTTTAAATTTTTGATTGACAATTGAAAATGGAAAGAACGAATGATACACGGATTGGTAAAGTTACTGAACTTTAACATGGACAACTGCCAAGTTGAACCCCGTTAGAAGTTTCTGCTGTTACCTCAGAAATTACCTGTTTTAATGTTCTGATTGTGCTGAGACACAATCATTTTGTTGGATTTTATTTGTAGACTTTTTTTTTATTTTTTATAAAAACAGGATGACATTAATGTCCTGGCAGTGGCAATAAGCTTTATTTTATTTTACATTTTTTAAGATGAGATTTACACTAAATATGTGTTACTGACAAGTGCTGATGTTAAAAGTGTTTGAACAACAAATGTTATGGCACTTTAGTTCATATGGCAGCAGAACATTTAAATAAAAGTGCATTTTACACTACTTTTGAATTCATTATATGATTTTGCGTATACAATGCGATTAATCGTGATTAATCAGGGAAATAATACAATAAAAAATTTTATCGTTGCCCAGCCCTGAACAAAACACAATACGACTTAAACGCTGAGGAGGGCACTTAGTAAAGATCTTGAATTAAGAGAGTGTCCCTTTTTTCAAAATTTAAATTTATTTTTTTTAATATATACATCATGTCAAGTGTTTCTGCCCCCAGCTGTATCCCAACAAGGCTTAATGTGTCTACAGTCAACCCCCCCCATCTACTCCAACCCCGTCTGTGTGACATCACATCCTGTCCCGCTGTGCTTGACTGAACTGTAACATTAAACACATTTGACCGGCAACTAATTGGCTGCTATTACATTTCCCATCGTGTGGAGGTATGGCGGTCCCGGCGGATGGCGCTCTGTGCATGTGTGTGTTTGTGCGTTTGTGTGTGTGTGTGTGTTTTGTCGGGCGTGGTAATGAAAAGCACAAGTTGTTTTCGCAGGGGGTATGTTGTTCTGTCTCTGCTCTATGAGATCCTCATGACTAATGACAGGGCCCGAAGGACGTTAGCTCTCCTCACACACACACTCACACACACACACACACACCCACACACACACACACACACACACACACTCTCTCTCTCTCTCTCTCTCTGTAACATAAGCAGACCTTACACACTTGCAGACCTTCACAAAGCTCAGCTGCAAGCACTGCTGACATTGTAAACATTTTTTTAATTTATTTTTTTCCCCATGGTGTTCCCATATTTAAAAATTATGATGGGAACAAAACACAAGTGTTCAGAGGGCAGAGTGTAACCATATTTCAGATGAAATACTAGATAATTTCATACAATTAATCACTCTTTCTTTTAATCTATTTGGAGTCCTTGTCTGCCCCCCTCCTCCTCCTCCTCCTCCTCCTCCTCCTCTCCATTTCCTCCCCTCCCTGCTCCTCTGACAGTGTGTCAAAGTGAAACTGTGAAACCGCTGGCAGAGATGGACGCTTTCCACTCTGACTCAGCTGGCAGTGATGCAGATTTGGATGGAGGAGCAGAGGGAGGTGAAAGGCTCGGTTCAAGGACGGCCGAGGTGTGTCGGAGTGTGGGTGGGTTCAGACATGCGATGTGTTAACGGGCTGCAGGAATTCAGGCCAGTTATATTTTGCACTGGAATTTTTATCATTCGCGTTTTCCGGGTGCCGGACGTGTTTCTGCTTAATCCCGCTGTAAGAAGTGACGGTCTGTTTAATCCCGCTGTAAGAAGTGACGGTCTGCTTAATCCCGCTGTAAGAAGTGAAGGTCTGTTTAATCCCGCTGTAAGAAGTGAATGTTCGCACTGCAACTGCAGCCACGGTTTAACCACCCGTATTCACGCCTGCACGCAGTAGTCAGAAAGTGCTTGTGGCTTTTAATTTTACACCGGCACTTTACGAGAAATTACATATTTAAAGGGGACATAGTTTCTCCATCCATCCATCCATCCATCCATCCATCCATCCATCTCCTCAGCCAGCTCCTCCATGAGAACACCAAGGTCTTCCCAGGCCAGTAGAGAAATATAATAACCCACCACCTTTCCTGGTTGGACGTGTGCGACATCCAGGAGGCGTCTTAACCAGACGCCCAAACCGCCTCTGTTTGCCTCTTGCAGTGGAGGATCAGCGGCTCGACTCCCAAGTCCCTCCCAGACGACTGGACGTATCTAAGGGACGGTCCAGCCGCCCTGTGTGGGAAACTCGCCCGACTTTACTTGGGTTCCCCTCCTCAAATCGCCACCTCAAGGTGTAATCTGACCTTTTCAGAACCTCTTGACCCTAAATTAGGAATAAGCGGGTGTAGATGATGGATGGATGGATGGATGGATGGACAGACAGCTCTTTGTTAGATGAAGGCTGGTCTATGCATTGATACCGGCTTGATACAGACCCACGTAAATTACTGCAGTGCAGAAAAGAGGGAGGACGTCAGAGGAGTGGAGTCTGCGTTCTTTATCCACAGTGGACGTTTATTTGAGCAAACCAGTGTGTGATGGAAACACATGCAGTTGTTGGAGCCTGCATTAAAGCCGCATGTCGTTACATTTGTGTGTAGGTGCAAGGCGAGCTGCAGGGAAGCCGTCTAGTAGGATACGATGCACGTTCTGCGTCATTATGGCTTTCATAGAAAACCTCGGCTCTGTTACTACTACTTTGGGAAAAATAGATTAAAAAAAAAGGAGGAAGGGAAGGAAAAGAGGAAGAACAGTGGAGACATCGCTCAGCAGATCATGTTGGCGTCCCCCTGCAGCGTAGGCCTATAGCAGCATAGCTGCTGACGAAGCTGGGATTTAGACGAGCTACTCTAGTCTTGAGCTCCTACAACAACTATGGCTACAACTATTAACCCCTACACACTATAGTTCAGACTAACTGTAGGCTTTACTGAACATAAATGTTTCAATTTAGTTTTAAAGATGGAGGTGGTGTCAGCCTCCTGAAGCCCAAAATGGATAGCTGGTTCCATAAAAAGGTGCCTGGAAGCAGAAGGCCCTGTCCTCCAAACCTTTTTGGTTTTCTTGTGAAACTCCCACCAAGAAAGCCAAAACACATTTTACACATTTTATCTCTCTTTTTTTTTTTTTTTTTTTTTAAAAGCTGAGTTGTTGACACCTGACTGTTGGTCTTTCTCGCTCAGTGACAGTGGTCAGGTGAAGCTGCACCCCAGCCTGTTTCTCCTCCTGCTGGTGCTCAGTCGCCTGTACCCTTCTCCCATGGACGGATCCTCCTCTCCTCTGGGACTCGCCCCTTTCCTGCCCTTCATCATCAGGTAAGGCGCAGTCGTACATGCGAAAACACATACCACAAACCCGAACATGCAGATTCCTTTGTCTTTGTTCTGCATTGCGAATATCTGTTTCAATTATTTCAGCAACACGAATACCCTTCAAGGTGTGTCACTACTGCAATGCCAAAGGTCCGGCGGTTCGGTTCCTCTGCCTCTTCTGCGTTTATGAAATTCTGTCCCTGCGATGGAGTCCTTTACTTTCAGATTCTGACAAAGCCACGTGTCACCTAGAATAACTTTTAACTTTTGAAATGTTTCCCAGCATCACACTACTTGAGACGAACAGCTGAAGGACTTCGGACCATTTCTATCAAGGATGTAACGTGGTCGATGCCACCAGTCTGCTTCATCATTCTTGAATAATATATTTATCTGTTTCACATAGAGATGCATGATAACTGTCTTTTAAAACCGATACCGATAACTTTCAGCGACTAAAGGCCGATACCGATAACTGATAACGCATGTATCTAAAATCATTACATCAATATTATAAACAAAACCAAAAACTGTTTTGACTCTTTAAATTAACAGATAGTTATTTTTTTCCAATAAAAAACATTTTACATTTTCTTAAATCTATCAAAAAAAAACCTATTTGATATCTCATATCAACTTAAATAAGGTGCATTACTGACTGATATATAAAAAAAATAAAGGCTCCTTGAACTGATGGAAAAATACATGCATCAGAAATACAAACTGAAAAAGTGCATTCCAGAAGTTTACAAAAAATAAATATACATAAATGCACTGACTCAAGTTAGATTCAAACATTTCTACCTTCTACCCATTTCACCTTTGCCTGTGGGTCATCTTTGGCAAATTTCTTGGATTTTTCAAAAGCCTCCTCGCCGATGTGTGTAAGTCCCGGTGAATTCTTTGTTGCTGGCTTGCTAGCGTTGTTAGTGTTAGCTCACGTTAACTCTCATTAGCGCGATTTCAAAACTTTCAAAAGTGATGGTAACATTTCAGATGGCTGATCAGGTTATGACGTATTAAAGCTTGTGCTATTTTTTCTCCTTGTGGAATTTGCTTGGAGCAAATAAATGTCACAAATAACCAGCAAACTATCTTCTTCAGAAACTTTAAAGAAGTTCCATACAATCGCTACCATGTTTGTTTTCATCAACAGGCTGTGCTGCAGGTTGCATTCAAGGTGTAACGTAAATTCTTCCGTTTGCTAGTAGTTCTTTTCTTTTCTATTTTTTTCTATTGTGGGAAAATACTGCGAATATCAATTCAAGTCAGCAACTACCAAAATTATGACTGCGTTAACGAGTTGTTTTCTGGCATGAGGGGGTATTCTTCATTTTCCTTATTGAGAAATCGTTTTTCTGATTATGCCGACGTCACTTGAACATAACATTCACTGCCGCTTATTCAGGTCTCAGAGGAGCAAGGCACTGCCGTGTTGACAAAAAAAAAAAATATATATTGTATCGGGGCTATTTGTCATGATATTGGACTTATCAAAATGGTGTCATAGTTTCCTGCTATCGGGTCAACAATTATTTGATAATTATCGGCCCAATAACTATTAATTATTGTGCACCCCTAGTTTTACATAACGTTTTGGGTTTAGTTTAGTTAGTTAGGCCGATCCATTCCTGTTTTTACCCTTTTTTGTTTCATTTTATCTTTTTATCTTTTGGATTTTGACCCAGTTTTCAGATGTTGACTTTCATCGTTCCTAATTGTAATTCCTTTTCCGTCTCTATTTTATTCTTCTGTTGTTTTTATTTTTTTAAATTTTATTTCCGGGTGACTTTGGCCAGCTGTGTTGTTTTTAAAGTCCTTTATAAATAAAGTTGATTTGAATAGTTTTGTTTGAAGATTCAGAAATGTAAGTTCATTAAGTCGGTCAAGATTTAATTCAGTTAAATTTTTAGTTTATTCGACCTAGTTACTATTTTTAGATGGTGTTGGTAACATCAAGATGAAATAAATACAGTGGTACCTCTATTTATGAACGTCTCTACATACGAAATTTTCAGGTTACGAAACGCCTCAATGGGAAAATATTGCCTCTTGTTACGAAAGAAATTTCAGGATACGAAAGGCAAAAATCCAGTAGCGCTGCTACTCGCAGCTCCCAGAGTTTACCGAACGTAAACATACTTGTCAGCTCTGCGTCTCGGTTTGAAAGCGGTGTGTCCGAGCTGCTCTGCCATTGGCTATCGCTCAGCATCTTCCTGGCATCCCATTGGCTAGGAGGGACCCTTGTCTGTATGAGCGTAACCCAGCAACCAGGTAAACAAACAATTTTTACCTCCGCCAAGGAGGTTATGTTTTTGCCCGCGTTTATCTGTCTGTCTGTCTGTGTTCAAGATAACTCAAAAAGTTATGGATGGATTTTGATTAAATTTTCAGGAGTTGTCAGAAATGTGAAAAGGAAGAACTGATTTCATTTTGGGTGTGATCCGGAAGAAATCCTGGATTCTGGATTACTTTAAAATTTTCGATAATTGTTGCACTTGGTGGAGGTCTGCGATCTCAGATGCTTTTGTAGTTCTAAAATGTATTTCTTACAGGTTTTTATGTCATTTCATGTATATAATTAATAATAATAATTATGTTCAAATTTTGGTTGGTTTGGAACGGATTAGGGCATTTACATGGAAAACGCGTTTCTACTTACAAAATTTTCAGGTTATGAAACTACTACCAGAACCAATTAATATCATAAGTAGAGTAGCACTGTACAGAAAATGTCCTATAGACCAGTGGTCCTTAACTGGTCTGGCTTTGGGATCCAGCATCAGCCCTTTATAACAAGGCCAAGACCCAAAACCAGGAAGATCTTCAACTTCTGAAATTTATTCAATGAACAGACGGTGCAGTTTGGACTTGACTTAAAAGAGAAAATCACAAAAAACCAAAACGAGCAACAGATGGCGATGGTAGACAAGGCAAAGGCCACTGAAAGCGGGTCCTACGGCCCACCACTTCAGAATCATTACAATAGTGGCCAAATTACACTAAGAGCCACAATAGAAACATGGTGAATGATAGAGTTTGAAATTACGATCAGAAATGTGACGAGAGTATGCATGAAACAGTTTGCAGATTCACCGTGGAAAAAAAAAATTAAAAGACACCTTTGAAACGAGCCTGATGTCAGTCAAAATCCCAGTCTGCACCTCTGCATGTCTGTCAGTTTATGAGAGAGCTCAAACGTCCTTCAGCGACGGTTTTATTAACGTAATAAAAAGGGCGGACTGGACGACGTGGAACATGTGATGCCCGCTGCCATAATCGGCTCCCGTCCCGCGCTCCCGTTACCGGCAGCAACGTGTTTCCCGTCACTACCAGCAGGACCGTGTTTCCCATCATTCCACCTGCTCGTGTTGTAAAGTCAAAAGAAACTACAATAACCGTGATTAGAGTCTGTCGGATATCTGCTCCAACGACCTTTCTCTTAACCGCGGCTCTAATTATAGAACATTTCAGTCAGTCAGTCAAAACACCTGCAGTCTCAACATCACTGTGGTGCTTCTTTATTTGACACAGGTGCATCTATATCTTTAACCCGCCCTTCCCTGACGTTCATCTATCACCGCGTGTTCTCGTGTTTGACCGTGAATGCTAAACAGATGTATGTTCCTGTTATTGTGTGCAGCCATCTGACTTTGTTTTCTGCTCACCGAGACAAAACAGCTCTTTGATCTGACTTGGCCTCCGCGTTGATGTGTCGTCTCGCGTCCCGCGGCGGTTGTTTTACCGGTTTCATCCGAGTCCGCTGGCTGTTTTCTGGGGAGGAGAATCTGCCCGAGCGAATGGGGAAACTCTCGCAGCCTTCATTTTTCACATTCCTGAGACGGACAGACCTATAAATATTATCATCCACATTTACTGCACCTGGGAGGAGTGTCGGCGCAGAGTTTAGCTGAAAGGCTCGCTTCCAGCATGACCTGGAAGACGAGTGGACGCAGCTGGGGATGCTTTGGAAATGGAAAAGCTGACAGAGGAGCAGCATTCCTGATGTTATGTTCTATCAGTGACACCCAGAACTTGGCGTGAAGTCTTCCCCTTTGACAGATGAATCACTGTTGTGTTATGTTTGAAAGAGAGCACCGACTGCACCGCCATTTTAAGCGCAATATTTTTCCTCCGATCGTCTGGTCTGTAAATTGTGAGTGAAGGGAATGGAGTGTTGCCACAGCTGGAAAGCATTTGTGAGTTGGTTCGAGAAGGTCGGAGGAGACTTTTTAACCCCGACGTTGAAACGCTCAGCTAATACTTTTACATAACTTCTGAGCGCGTCTGGGTATAAAACATCAGCTTTCTGGTATCAGTTGAATTACTTTGACACCACTGAACTCTATCATTCAACGCCTCGTTTGGATATCTTGTATAAACGTCTAACCCGCAGTGAACCCCCGCGGTCGCACCGCTCTACAGTCCAAAAGTTTTGAGAATGACACAAATATTACATTTTCACAAAGTCTGCTGCTTCAGAGTTTTTATATGTTTTTATCAGGTGTTTCTATGTAATAATGAAATATAATTAGAAGCATTTCATCAGTTTCAAAATCTTAAGTTAATATTTGGGAGTAGGTTGCTCTCAGGCTCCAGGGTGCCCAAGAAAGTCCAGCAAGCGCCAGGACCGTCTCGTGAAGGTGTTTCAGCTGCGGGATCGGGCCGCCATCAGCGCCACCAGGCCTGGTGTCAAGGAGGGCAGCAAAGATGCCACTTCTCTCCAGTAAAAACATCAGGGACAGACTGGTATTCTGCAGAAGGTACAGGAGACTGGACTCTGAGGACTGGGGTAAAGTCATTTTCTCTGATGGATCCCCTTTCCGATTGTTTGGGGCGTCTGGAAGAAGGCTTGTTGGGAGGAGACGAGGTGAGCGCTACCATCAGACCTGTCTCATGCCAACAGTGAAGCATCCAGAGACCAGTCATGTGTGGGGGGTGCTTTTCAGTCAAGGGAATGTGATCTCTCACAATCTTTACCAATGAAAAATGGTACCAGAACGTCCTCCGAGAGCAACTTCTCCCAACCATCCAAGGGCAGTTTGGTGATGAAGGATGCCTTTTCCAGCATGATGGAGCACCTCGCCATAAAGCAAAGGTCATAACAAAATGGCTCGGGGAACAAAACATTAAGACTTTGGGCCCTTGGCCAGATCTTGATCCTATTGAGAACTTGTGGTCCATCCTCAAGAGGCGGGTGGACAATCAAAAACCTACAAATTCGGACAAACTCCAAGCATTGATTATGCCAGAATGGACTGGAATCAGTCAGGATTTGGTCCAGAAGTTGATTAACAGCATGTCAGGGAGAACTGCAGAGGTCTTGAAAAATAAGAGTCAACACTGCAAATATTGACTTATTGCATGACTTATGTGTAATTCTCAATAAAAGCTTTTGAAACTGATGAAATGCTTCTAATTGTATTTCATTATAACAGAAACACCTGACAAAAAGCATATGAGAACTCTGAAGCAGCAGACTTTGTGAAATTGTAATATTTGTGTCATTCTCAAACCTTTTGGCCATGACTGTAGTCATCCTATCCTGACGTGACCAGGTCAGCGCCAGTTTACTCCACCAGTAGCTCCAGTTCAGTCTCTGGTGAACGTGTGGGGCAATCGTCATCACTCTGTTGTTGGGTTCTAACAAACAGCGCGTCTTTCTTCATCACGGCGGTGGATTTACTCTTGGGTGGGGGCGAACCGCTGATTGGTTGGACCTCTGTCATCTGCTCTGTGGAGGTTTTAATCCCACGTATCTGGCCTGAAACCGTGTGGCTGTCTGGTTTCGGGAGTAACTTCTCTGTAAGTTCTCTAAACAGCTATTGTGAGCCAAAGATGCGAGACAGAGTTTCTTTTGACTGTGGAGGTCAGAGGCAAAACCCAGGCTGAGGTCTTGCGTGTTCCTTCCTTTCTGTGTGTTGAACTGAACTTTTCATGAACTGGATCAGGAAAAACCCAGGCTGGAATTTGAACTTTCGCTTTCCTTTGTGAAACTGTTGAGGCTGTGGGGTTTTTTGTCAATGACTTTGAAATGAATGTCTGGTGCTGTTCAGTGCTTCCAGTCAGAATTTAACTTTCTTAAGTTGCATCTTTTGTCAGCAGTTTAATAATAAGAGGAGACAAAAGGCCCAAATGGAACCTGAAGTTTATAGTCAACTTTGCTGACTAATTCTCTAATCCTTGATGTCTTATATGGCTTAAACATAATTAAAACATTATTCTATAATATGTTTATTATCTGAAAATGCTACTACAAATGTTTAAAGAAACAGGAATCAGTGTCTAGTTCAGTCAGTGAAGGTCATTGATTGTGTAAAAACAGGTTCAAACAGGTGACTCCTTATTAAGGACGAAGGCAACGAATGTTCTTCATGCTGGTTATTGTGTGTTCCTCTGAAAATCGGTAAAACGGATCGTTCCAGACATTGTTCAGGAGAACAGCGGACTTTGATTGGAGAGGAGAAAATATATAGTCTAAATGTAAAATGCTTTAAATGGAAACTAAAACCAGAAAGACCTCAAAGAAAACAGAAAACTACCATTAGAATGGTATGAAGAACAGACAAAAGACTCAGCCAGTGATCAGCTCCAGGCTGATCAAAGAAGATCTGAAGTTACCTGAGAGGACTGGAACAATCAGGAGACGTCTATGTGAAGACAAGATATCAGCAAGAAGATCACATGTGCTGAAGAGGTTCCAGTTTACCAAAGACTGACTGAACTAAAGAGACATGGAGCAACATTTATGGACTAATGGAGGCTGGACTGGTCTTTATGGGTCCAGGGGCCACAGACAGTTTATCAGACGACCCCCAAACACTGAATACAAGACAGAGAACCCTGAAGACAGTGAAGCACGGTGGAGTAAGCATTATGATGTGGGGATGTGTCTCGTACTCTGGTGTCGGGTTTATTTATCACAGACCAGGATCCTGGATCAGCCTGAATCCATCAGAACACTTGAAGAGGTCACGTTGTCTGATGCTGAAGAGGAAATGTTCTTAAAATGGGTGTTTCAACAAGACAACGACCACAAACACTCCAGTAAGCAGCAGCATCCTGGTTCCAGTCCAACCAGATTAACGTCATGGAGAGACCAGACCAGTCCTGGATCCAGGAGAAAACTGCTGGGGTGACATCAAAGAACTGCAGAGGAACTGTGGATGTGGTCCAGTGGTCCTGGACTGGAAAACCAAAGGTGGTTGCCAGATTAATCATAAAATAGCAAACAGAACGCAAAGCAGCTCCTCCAGTTCTGCTTCACTAATGAATTATACTTACCTCCGTTACCAGCAGCTCTGCTCCTCAAGGTCCCTTTTTTTTTTTTATAACTTCTGATTATTAGCTGCAAGTTCTACCTGCACACAATCAATCAGAGAAACAAAGCGTGTGATGCAGGCAGAGCAACAACCAATCTCGTATCAATAGAAGACATCCAACATGACGTGCAGTGGAGAAGGATCGCCAGTGAATGACTTGCGAGTGAAAAACGTGTCTATTCAAGGCGTTATCCTACGGCCATCTTGACGGTTTTGAGTAGTGACCCCTGGAGATCCTGAATGGGTCGATGCATGAAGCCCACCCCCCCGTTGCAACTGGCTCAGTAGCGGTGGAAGTGGTTGTGGTGGGAAAGACAGCTGGACCCATTTCATGTGACAGAATTTTCGTGAAGTTAATAGTCTTGTTAGTCAGGTTACAGTTCAGGAGATGTCTGCAAAAACTGGGTTAGGGTTGTGTATCACTTGTCTATAAACTTTTTTAGAAGTACACCTCTGCATAAGACTGTATCCTCAGACAACATTAAGTAAACATCTCAGTGAAGTCAAGCGCTACATTAGCATCGTTATATTTCCTCCTCTTAACTTCCTGGTGACTTTTGTTTTTCTCATTATCTCTGTCTCTCTCCGCCTTTCTTTTCATCCCTGTTAAATATTTTTCCGTGGTGTCTGTTTAGCTAACAGTCCCTGCGCACACTGTGACAGTGAGAGCGCCACTGCCCCCTAGTGGAGTATATGTGCAATCACACTTTATTCCAGTTAGCCAGAAAAAGGCATCTTCCCTGGCACTAGGGGTGTGAAAAAAAAAAAATCGATTTGGCAATATATCGCGATTTTCGGCCGCCCGATATAATTTTGATTCTTTAGCTCCTAATAATCGATTTTTTTAGGAAAATTAATTCATTCACTTCAATTTGCAAAAACACTAATAATAAACAATAAATAGGTTGTTTTGAAGCAAATAGTTTTGACTCAATTTGTCCTTATCATCTGATGAACATATACAGTAGTGCTGGAAGATATGACGATACATATCGTGGGGACGATAGAAAAGTGTGTATCGTGCCATTTCTCTTCGTTTTTATCGTTTCTACCCTAATTTTATCAATTATTACAGCAAATATGTAATTAAATAACCTGCAACGATAAATTTGATAGAAACATATCTACTTCTTGAAAGTAGCCTTTTATGTTTGCACTTTTATTCATGGTTAATGCCTTAAACAGAGTTCTCTTCAACCCTGATGTTTACTTTAGACACTTTATATTGGTTTGCAAACTTTGAACTACAAGGTTACAGATTTCAGAAAGTCAAAATATAATTTGTGTTTATTTTTTATAGCTGAACTTCAGTGCAAAAATGTGTTTTCCTCTCAGAAACTGTTGTGCACTTAAAAAAAAAATGTGAAAGTTACTGTACCTCTGTACCTACCTTTTTTTGCTGCACTAAAATGTATGTTTGTGACAGTTCAGTTAAATTTCCTTTCAAAATAAAGTTGAAAAGTAAGCAATGAAATTTTTGTCAAAATTTTCAGAGAATAACTGAAAACTGGTATTTGTGATATATATCGTTATCATGATATAAAATAATCCATATCGTGATATATGATTTTTTCCATATCGCCCAGCACTAATATACAGAAACTTGATTTTTCATCTCTACTTTTAATTTTGATATTAACTGGGTAGAATATAGCAATATATATCGTGATACAGTGATAATGTCGTATCGTGGCCCAAGTATCACGATACTTTGCGATGCAGCGATGCGATGTCCTTGCCAATACTGGCACCCCCCGGCATCGAACCATGCCCCCACTAATTGAGAAGGACTGGTCTAACATGAGCTTACGCTTCCTGTTTGTATAATTTTCGGCAAATAAATGTAGATAATCATCTCAGTGGGTTGTTTTACACATCTCTAAAACATGAAGATGAGGTGAAATGTCAGTATACACAGCATTTACTGCTCTGATGTTGTCCAAAAACAGCTTTTTTCTCTGCAATTTTTGAGAAATTTTCCTGCTTTCCATTGATTTTTTTTCAAAGCTATTGTGCACTGCAATAAACTGTAATTTGTGCACAATCGTTTTCAACAACTTAAAACAACCCAATTGAGGCCAGTTGGCACAAAAAAGCTCCATATTTGATGCAGGTTCAGTTCAGTACCTTTAGCAGCACGACGCTCCCACTCTTAAGTTTGTCACCTACTTTTGTTTGAGGAAACTGAGGGCCAGATCTCACGCTCAGATATCAGTCAGCAGTGCTGTGGAAGACAACTGCTGAAAGTAAAAAGGGAAATAACTCAACTCTCTGTAGGGACTTCTGCAGCAGAGAACTGGTTTGTTTCAAGTATTTCATTCAAAAATACCCTGATCTTTTGTTCTGCAGATACCTAGCCGCTTTAGAGCAGGAGATATGATCACGTAGAAACGAATGGGTGTCTGCTGAACCCCCACAGAACCAATAATCCACCTGACTCAACCGTATATTTGTTCATTTCTCTGACCGTCCTGCTCCCTTAAAGACGGCTTTGTTGAGAAGCTGCTGAATGGAAACTGAACTGGGATCACGGCTGGCTGGTTTGTGAACCAGTTACCAGCTGTTACCATTTGGAGCCTCCAGCGTGAAAAGTTGGCCTGGGTCAGTCCAAAATAACGGATTCCTTCAAATCAGTTACGCTCGGTTAATAAAAAACCGACTGCGTTTTAACAAATGAGTCATTTAGTGAGTTCCTCTTAATCCCGTGAAGAGCTCAGCTCCTGTGAGAGTCGTTAGCGGGGCTTTGACTGAATCCGTCTCCGTTAGCGAAGGAATGCGCCTCACGCGTCCAAATGAAGCCCACATGTTGAAGATGTTAAATATAGCTTTGCCCGAACTTCTCCGGCTGCAGCCATTTTTCTCCGCGCTGCCCGACTAACGCACCCCCCCTTCACCCTCCTCCTCTCCACCCGTGTGACCTTCCCAGACGATCTGAGCTGTCATCTGCAGGGCTCAGATGTTTCTCGGTTCCGTTTGTCGACAGGATCCAGAATCTAAGTGCTTCCCTCCATCGCACCACAGAGCATTGCCTCCCACCTCCCCACCGTAGATTTTAGCCATCTGACCTCTGCCTGCATCACACCTGCACGGGTAGTGATGTCAGCGCGGATGGCGACGACGTCCAAGAGTGGGAGGATGAAGAGGGGCAAATTTATTTGGATAATTAATGGCTTCCATTTGTCTTATCTCCTCCAGCATATTTCTTTCAGCTTCTTTTTAAGGTTTTAAGGTTTCTCTTTCTGCCTCACCTCCACGGCCTCCATATGTCGTGGCAGTGATTTATATCCTGTGATGTCAAACCCAGGCGTTTCTCCTCACCCTACCTGCCTCGCTCCCTCCTTCACGTTTTCATCCCGACTGTCTCATATTTCATTTATTTGGAAAAAGGCAAAATAAGGCCCACAGACCTTCAAAAGCGGACCACCGTCAGTGTAAAATTGCTTATTGCTCGCATTGTTCCTGTTATTATCATTTTTCTTACAAATGGTGAACAAATGCTGAGAGAAAACCCGCGCTTGCAGTCGGCGTTTGAACCCGGCCAAGGAAATGGTTCACCGACGCGCTCCGCAACTGCAGTCCATAAAGTAAACTGGTGCCGGAGCTGACGTGGGAACGCGTGCCCACCCGTACCTCTGTCACAGAGCGATCAAAAGTTCAGCTGCATAATTAGGAGATCAAACAAAAAAACAAAATCAAAACATAATCATGTCTCGGCCTGATTATTGAACACTTGAAACCGCTGTGTGGAACACTGAATACAGCTTAAACCACTTGGAAACTTGTTCCATTTAATTAGATTTGAGTTTACGGTTTTATGGTCATCTAAATGTTGACCAAAAAGGCTTTTGAAATGAAATGGGTTTTAGTTTTATTATTTATATATGAATTTGTGCTCTGTATTGCAACAATATGATTTCCCTTTCAAGATTACTAGCATAATAATTCAGTTCAAATAGCATATTTTCAACAGAAATGGAATTAAACATACAAGAGACAAAAGAAACTATCAGTGAAATGAATACATTTCAACATTGTAGCTTCATTAATTATGGGTGATAACTCATTAAAACATGAACTTGGGGGAAAAAAAACTTGAGGGTACTTGCGTATCCCAAGGTCTCAGTGTAGCATGAAGTGAGATTTCTCTCTGTGGGATGTTCCCTCCACGTGTCCCTGAGAAGTATCCATCTCAATTACGCCAGCCCTGATTGGCTGGTGATAACGATCATGTGACACCTTCCTATAAGTGTCCGCTACAATGCAGCCTCCGTTCAAGATGAACACCAGAGCAAGAAGGTGCTGGTTAGTGAAACGTCTCACTGATGCTGTTCGGAGAACCGGGGTTACTTGAGTAACCTAAAGTTCTCATTCACAGCATTCCGTTTAGATGTCACTACGGGATATGAAGACTCCCGACTAGCTGTATGGCTCATCTCAAGCAACCGCCAGGACTCAAGGAGTGGTACTCTGCTCTAGCGAGAGCCCAAAGCTCAGCACAGTTTGGGCTACATTATAAGCAGAGACATTAAATTTATAGAACTGCACAAAAGTGAGAGGTGAAAACCTCCTTGCAGCCGCGCAGATGTCCTGGATGGAAGCACCATTGAAGAAAATCTGCACAGGACCAGCAGTTCAGCACCATCGTACACATGCTATCTCATACAGGGTCTAACCAGCGGGAGGCCACCTAGCGCCGGGAGTCCCTCATTTGTAAGCGGTAAAGTCAAAGTAGGACCACTGGAATGGCCAACACCATCAGCCCCAGCAGTCGAAGGCGCAGCGTAAATAGGGACGCCCCTGCCGATGCAAAAACATGCCAGACAAGCCCTGAAAGTCTTCACCACCTCTGCTGAAAAGTCCAGACGTGGCCCGAGTAATACAGTATTCTGTACTGGGGACAGCCATACTCTTTTTGGAGTTTATCATAAACCCCAGACTGTTAAGCTGCTGTATGACCACGTTTGTCTGCAACACTGCCGTTTGCTTGGATTGTCCAGAAGAAGCCAGTCGTCCAAATATGCGGCCAGGAGGATGCCCCAGCATCTCAACGGGGCTATCACTGTCTTTGTACACTGCACAAACTCCACTGGGCTCGGAAAGGCTGGCTTCAGCAAAGCGCTAACTGTGGAGTCAGATTTCCGTGCTAACAGTAATCTCCTCCCACACAGCCGTTCGGGCTTTGTCGCCATCTCCTCTTAACAGCCCTACCTTGTACGGCCAAGAGCTTTCAACACTGACTGGAAATGGTCAGCTTTGTTGTTGTTGTTGCCCGGACGACGCCTTGCATGGAGGCTACTTGCTGCTGCTCCGGGGACTTGTCCCTGCGACGCTGGACGCTCCAGTTTGTCCCCGGTGTGTAGTGATTTTGCGGTCGGGTGTCGACATGCTATCTGCGGGTCCGGATCGGTCCTCTTGCGGATGGTGGAAACGTGCCGCCACAGACATGGACGGTGTCGCTGGGGACCGGTTCGGGAAACTGAGTAATCCTGAACTGCTACCCGCGGCAACCACTGCCATTGGATCCGGGCTGCAGCGTCCACTGATCCCGGACGGGAGCCCCCGGCATGGCAGCGCCTGTTTGCCATGACCGGCAAACAGCTGCTGCCTCTGTCCAGCAGTCTGGAGTGAGTCAGCTGACCTGGCAGGGGCCGTCTGGAGACATGGTGGGGCCCAGCACCGCCGGGGAGAGATGCCAACAACCTGGTCCGCATGATGAACCGAGCTCTGGGATGGTCGGCTCCATCGCTCACCGGACTGAAGGATCTCAGTCTTCCCAGAAGAGACAGTTTCGGTTCATCTGTGTTTCCTCCTCTGACCTGGAGATATCTCACTTGATTCATCTTTATGGAGGTATACTGGTTTTAACGGCTGGTAACTGATTTGAACGGCTGTTAACTGGAGTTAGCACTCGGACCACAGGACCGGGACATGAAAAGGAGCGCTGGACGCCGGCAGCTCCTCAAGTACACCAGACTGGACAGTACTGAAACCTGAATTTCCCCCTTGGGTGATCAATAAAGTATAATATGATTTTGAACTGAATTTGAATTTTGACCGGGCGGCGCAGGTTAACTGTTACTAGTGGCTCCATGGGTAGAATGCGGAGCATGCCTTGCTCCTTCATGTCCTTGCTGAACAAGCGGTCTTTTCACGAGACTGAGACCTCTTCCAGGAACTCGGGGAAAGCAGGGAGTAGACCTGGGGAAATTTCTTTCCCTTGTAACGTGACCTGGTGGTCGCTGTTACGGTTGCCAGTCAGGGGACGTTAAGCTTGGTCACGGCAGCGTTTGCACAGGACTTGCAGATCCACGCTTGGAGTGGCAGCTGGAGTAGATCTGGTGCGGATCTTTACTCAATATCTCGCCCCGGCATCCCCGTCTCCACAGATGTGAGGGACAATGGGGACCGTTTCAGTTAACTGGCGTGCTAACCGCGGGCCGGTGTATTAGCTGGTGTGCTAAAGCACGGAGAGCAGTGTCAGTTGGCATGCTTTGACTGAAAAATACCTTGGTCTGTGACAGAGACTGGAGAGGTAGCTGGTGTCCAGCGACTGTGTTGTATAGAGTTGTTGCTCCAGTCTGTGCACAGTTAAACTAGCTCACCTAAATATATGTTTGAGATGTTAGAATGACACTGCATTGTAGCACAAGGTACTGATTGGACAGTGTTAATCAGGATTGGGGTCATGAGATAAATACTTCTGAGGAATACCTGGGAGGGCTGTATCCTGTTGTGAGACAAAGTCTGCTTATGGATGAATACGTTTAGCACTAACAACTCAGTGCCACATGAGGAGGAAGCGGCGTAGTCTGGTTTTGTAGAGGTTTAGCTCTGTCCTCGAGTCGGGCCTGGGGCATTTTAAAAGAGGAGCACTTGCAAGCGCCGCCTGCTCGGCTGGATTCGTGAAGTTTACAGAAGGTTTTGATAAAATCTGGTAATGCTCTGCCGTTTAAAAGACATGCATCTCACCATGTCTTGTTCTCCTGGGAAATATATAGACAGAAAAAGGTCAGTGTTGTCAAATAAAATAAGATTTTTCGACCCTTAAACCAAACCACTCTTCGTTTGTGCCTTCAAATTTCTTCTAAAATCCTTCAAAATTCGTTTTCGCACGGCCTCCAACAGGTTAACATAGTATTGATGTATGAATCTAAAACTGACGTGGTTTAGCTTCGATCCAGTGTCAAAATGGAGTCAACACCAGAGCAGAGCGGGTGGTCATTTCTGGGACTCTTCTAAACCTCTCCACAGTGCCTTCGGTGAGTCTCGTTGACTGGAATGGTGCATGCTGGGTCAGTGTAGTTCTGCGCCCTGTGGAACTTTGGAGCTTAAGTGCTTTCTAAGTCATTGTAAAACTGTTCATCAGGCTCCTGTCGTGAGTTTTGAAACACATGCGAAGTGCGTGCAACACAGAAATGTAGTTTGAAGTAAGAAAAGTCTTAATTCAGAGAAAAAATATGGACAAACTCCAACATAAATAAACATGTAACAAGGCGTTGTAAATTAGAGGGACTATTCCTCGTAAACCTCTGGACACTTTGACCCGGTTTAACTTTGGGTGGGTTGGCGTGTCGTCCCACAGGGCACCAAATGCTCTGATTTCTGAATGTATCTGTAATTAAGGAAAAATATGATTAGGCCGGGTGACTAAATGATATTTGAAGATTTTGAAATGAAAGAAGGGAAACATCCCCCATAAATATCACAGACGTTATTAATACCCAGGGCCCGCCGCTGTGGATTCTGAAATGGCTCGTCACTAATCAAACGCTGAGGTTTATGCCAGAAGGAGAACTGATGCTCTGGTTTTAAACTCTCCACAGGCATGTTTGACTGCGCTCCTCCGGATATTCACACATTTGCTTTATGTGTGTCGGGAAATTGTCCTTTCTTGCCCAGCAAAAGCTGCTTTTAACACAACAAAGTTATAGTAATTAAATCACATTTTTAACACTTTCTATTCTTTTAAACCAGGGGTGTCAGACTCATTTTTTTTTACTGAGGGCCACATCAGCATCATGGTTGCCCTGGAAGGGCCAGATTGACAGAATGAATGTAACAAAATGCAATGTAGATCAAAATAAATTAAACTACACCTTATTATAATGTTAAATAATGGTTTCTGTATTTATTATGTATTCAAGTTTCAAATATTTAACTTATTATTATATTAAACTCAGAGTTTGTGATTGGTTTCAGAAGTGGAAGCGATTCTTTGTTTTTCTTGCAGGCTAAATTTAGCATACTTAGCTCTGTTTTTGCTGTCAAAATGCTGATGTAGATTAAACTCTTTCACAGCTGACACCGCCTCATAACACAAAAGTTCATACTGTTATTTCACCTTGAGATACAAACTTATAACTGTTTTCCCATCGTTCATTAAACTGCATTCCTTGTGGATCAATTTTTCTTTTCTTGGACATGTTGGGGTTAGTTTGTAAAGGTTTTTCTTAAGTCCATCAGTTCTGAAAAATCATCTTGCTCGTAGCTACCATTATCGTTGTGGGTAACGACGAAATGCATGATGGGAGATGTAGTTTATTGTCAATATGCGCTTTAACGCAACGTAAGCTTATTTTAAGTCTTAAAATATTGGTTTAAAATTTAAGCCAACAATGTCCAAGCTCTCGGGGGCCACATAAAATGACGTGGCGGGCCACATTTGGCCTGCGGGCCTTGTGTTTGACACGTGTTTTAAACCGTCATAAATGCTGAAAGAGTCCTGGAGTCGTCCCACCGATGGGACATGATGCTACGTTGCTGATGTTGGCTCTCTGCAGGGGTGGTTTGGTTGTAAAGAAAAATACCGATCGTGTAACACAGCTACACTTCCTGCGTATGAATGAATGAAGGAAGGATGAGGAACGGAAAGGAAAACGGTCTTAACTATGTCACTGCTCACGTACTAATTCACTTATGTTCCGCGGTCACGGACCTCGGCTCTCCGGCTTGTTCAGCCAACATGCTGCTGTCTCTGTGGAGGAAACTGCTCTCCCAGCTGTCTGAAATGAGGCCCAGATGAGCCTCGTCCACGCCAGTCAACAGTCTGCCTACCGATCCCACAGGGGACGTCGCTGTTTCTAAAATTACACCCTTCCAAACTGTCATTTCCTTTTGCAAAAGAGTTTCAATGGGACAAATTAGCTCAGATAGTTAACATATGGGCCTGAAACAGGGGTGGAGAGCAGTGGAAAGTGAGGATTGGCTGCGGGTTTTTGGCCATTAGGTGCGCTTGTGTCTGTGCGCTCATAAATTCTCATGCACGGGTGTGTCGGGCTGAAGAATGCAAATTGTTGTCTGTGTTAAATTGGGGGGTCTTTGGCTGTCTATCTGGCCATCGGCGTGTGTGTGTGTGTGTGTTAGAGAGGGAGATGCATGCATGAAGCAGGTGGAAAAGCATTTGTTGTGACCTGTGGCCTCCAAACAACTCTCTCTTTGTTTAGGCCCGAGTTTCAAGCATCTTATGTTTCCACCATTTCCGTCAGAAAAACAAAAACTCTTTACACACTTCTTATTATTAACAATGTTTGCTTTCACCATGTGTCTATGAACACACACTCACACCGGAGCCGTAAAGACAAGCCTCTTCTTCATCTCGGCATACCACCAGGATGATGGATCGGTGTTTCGCGTTTCTCTGGAGCTTTCTGCTAAGTTTTCCACAGCGGAGCTGCTTGTTTGGCCTCGGTGCTCAGCTTTAATTCCACAACAGGCCCTAAAAACAGCTGGCAGACGCACACACACCTCTCATTCTGTCTCGACTTTCCATCTGCACGGCCGTATCAGTCAGCGCGTCAGGTTGTGCTTGCGTGCACGATTGTGTGAAACGGGCAGTTTCTGTTTCTTACCTGTATGCCAAGTAGGGGTGAGTATTGGCAAGGACCTCGCAATACAATATGTATCGTGATACTTGGGTCATGATACGATATCACGATATCACGATATACAGTGATCCCTTATTTTTCTCGGTTAATGGGGACCGGCGCCCCCGCGTGAAAATCAAAATTTCGCGAACTGGAGCCGGAGCCCCCCGAGCCTAAATAATGTGTTTAAAATATGTTTAAAAACTGCAAAAAAGTAGCGAGGCACTGCAGCGAAACAAGACAAAGGACTCAACTGTGGTCTTTCTGTTACCTTACCTTCACAGCCTCTGGTCTCTGAACCGTAGTAAACAAACCGCTGGTATTGTGCTATTTTTGGCTTGTAATTAGCGGCTAACACGCTAACAACAAAAGAAAAAGTCTGGTTTTCTCTGCATGGAATGGGAACTTTATTCTGGCACTGCAGGAACTTGTAACATCACACAGGTTGTATTGTTGGGCTCCTGTCGGTTAACAGAGAATGTAAATCTATACACGCTGGACTGCTGTTGATGCCACACTACACTTTTTTCTAACCCCGTTTTCATTCTGCGTCCCACGACACAGACCTACATTACCCATAAGGCCACACCATTACCCATAAGGCCACCTTCTTAAAAGGGGCCAGGCTGGCTTACAACACTTCTTCTTCGTGTGAGAGAATCCGCACAACATCCTGTGATGTTGCCGCAATTTTTTCTTGATTTAAAAAAAAAAAAAAAAAAAGTATTGATGAAAAATCCGCGAATAACTAAAACCGCGGAACTTAAAGCGGGAATTGGCGAGGGATCACTGTATTGCAATATTCTACCCAGTTAATATAAAAATTAAAAGTAGAGATGAAAAATCGAGTTGCTGTATATGTTCATCAGATGATATTGATCATTCAGAGGACAAATTTAGTCAAAATTATTTGCTTCAAAACGACCTATTTATTGTTTATTATTAGTGTTTTTGCACATTTAAATGAATGAATGAATTTTCCTAAAAAATCGATATTATGAGCTGAAAAATCGATATTATATCAGGTGACCAAAAATTGCGATATATCACCAAATACATTTTTTTTTTCACCCCTAATGCCAAGGTGTGATCGCCAGCTTCACTCATTGGCTGCCATTGACGTCAATTTCAGTCCCAACGCTCAGTGCCTCTGCGTTAAAAAGTGCTGTATGGATGTGCATGTTAAACACTGCATGCAGCTTGGAGAATAAAGTTCTCCAAGTGGCCAGTTAAACTCAAAAAGGCTGTATTTTCTTTTTCTTTCAGAGCCTGCAAATGTTAACAGATTGCAAAGAACGTTTGGCCCAATCTTTGGCCGTATCTGCAGTTTTATTCATGCATCTAGCTTTGCTGGTCGGCATCGGCCCAAGCTGAGTGTGGCTGCCAAAGTTGGCCACATATTCACCGGACATGGTCCAATATTTCATTTTCTTTGGGCCTTTGCAAGACTTGCCTTATCCCATGTCAAAACTTGTTTAAGAAACTTGGCCCACATCTGAAACTAAAGCCAAAATCCAAGTTTGGCCGAATTCATGAACCTTTGGACGTGTGTGGTCCACATAGCACTTGACACTTCCCAGCAGATGTCACTGCATCAAACTCATTGGACATTTAAGTTTCTTTGTCCATTCACACTGAAAATGTTGATGCATGTCGATCTGCTAAGCAATCATATTCTACATATGTGCAGCAGCAGAAGGGAAGTATCGGTGGAAAATATATCAAACTTGTATGCAGAAAGCATGCATCCGTGATTACAGTGCACATAGTCAGATTAAAATGTTGGCCTGCATGCAGTCTACATGAACTCTGGAGGGAAAATCAATGTCACATGGCATCACGTGAGCATTCGATGAAGCATGAAATTACTCTAACATTGATAACATTTCATGGCTCCGCTTAAACTTTTATTAGCCGCTGGTCCAAACTTGGAAACATGAAGGCATGAAAGGTCACATTAGTCACCTTCGATTCATAGCTCTGCTGCTAGCTTCCTTTTCTCATTAAGATGGCCAAGATTACTGTTTGTAAATCAACTCTGGCACAACAATGTTGATTTAACAGCTACGTGTAAAGGTCTGACACACGTGCGCTCTCCAGAAGAGGCTGTGCTGAAGGCTGTGAATGAAAAGATGTTGTTAACTGTGCTGGTGTAGTTTAACAGAGCAGAGAATCTGCTAGTTAGCCACTAGCCAAGGGTCAGCGGTTGTGTTTAATGATACATTGAGAAAGCTACTTGGCTCAGATGTGGTAGGGTGCGTTTATGTCCCCTATAATGATACACCAAATGTTATTTGCTGTTTTAAAGGATTTGAAAAGAGATGAGCTTTTATTTAAGAACATGCAAACTATTGTTTGGATATTTGCATTTATGCATGCATTATTGAACAAGAACATATTTATGCATGCATTATTTGAACAATAATGTATTTATGCATGCATTGTTGAACAATAGGCATGGGCCGATTTTTTGAAAAAATTGATTTAAATCTATTCTTTTCTATACAAATCAAGTCGATTTGATTAAAGCATGAATCCCAATGTGGCCTCCGGGTCAGAAGGGGGCACACTAGAGTAAAACTAAGTTCTTGTTCAACGTCACTATATGCTGCGCTACGTGTGACGTGCTACGTTAGTTATATTCGGTTTCAAGAACAACATTAATAATCGAGTCTTAAAAAACAATTGTCTGTAAAAAACAAACTCTGGACTACAACGAAACTTTCTAACCCCTTTGCTCGTGTCGGACGCGTGATCCTCCATTTATCATCAGATCTGCTCCGTGCGTTCACTGTGACACTCGATTCGCTAACTGGTAACTTTGGTGCTGCTCCATCTAGTGGTGCAGATGTGTAACGACAATAGAAAAATCTAGAACTTGTTTATAAGACAACCCCCATTTTTGAGAATCTGATTTCTAGAATAAAATACCGTAACCTTTTTTTTTTTTTTGTAATTTGCTGCTAGTTCTAATTTACTGTATTGAAAAGAGCGTAAGAGAAAACACTACAGTATTGTTAAAAACGAAAAGGCTGGATCTGTGTAAGAGAAATAATAATAGAAATTTGCCTGTAAATTAATTTTGTGTTGAACATGATTGGAATCGTGATTCGAATTGTATCGTGAATTGAGTGAATCATGGCATGCCCATTGAACAATAATGTATTTATTAGGGCTGGGCAAGTTAACACGTTATTATCGCGTTAACTTTATTAATTTATTAAGGCCAACATTTATTTTATCGCGCGTTAACACATGTTGCTCACGTGCTTTTGTTTTGAAAAGTCTGTTACTGGCTGCTGCGGAACCGGAAGATAATTGGCAGGCAAACTTGCGGAAAAGCTAAAACAGACATGGAGAACGGTAAAAATCAGTGAACTTTACAGTTCGGGTAGCAACTCAGGTAGCAATATTACAATGCTGTCTGAAATAAAAACTTTCAAACCCCTTTGTTCAAGACGATCGTATCATTCCTCCATGTTCCATCAGATCTGCTCCATGTGTTCACTGTCCTGCTGTTCTCTAGCTGGTTACTGCAGTGCGGCTCCATCTAGTGGCACAGATGTGTAATGACAACAGAAAGTCCAGTCCTTAATTATAAAACAAATTCAGTTCTGTGGCCCGTTTTTTCATTTCGTATATTTGATCCAAGTCTAAAATTGAAATATTAAAAAACTGCCTTTTTTTCCCGTTTTTTTGTGTTACATAAAAATGTAATAAAATGTCACTTTTTAATTTTTTTTAAATTTTTGATTGGCAATTGAAAATGGACAACAAGTCTGTTCCTTGATCATAAAACAAAGCCATTTCTGGGTCACGTAAACCAGACAATAAAATATTAAAACAAATTCAGTCCCGTGGCCTGTTTGCTAAAACTGAAATATAAAAAAAAAGGCTTTTTTTTTGTATTAGATTAAAAAACTGAAAAAAAAGGTCACTTTTTAATTTGTAAAATTTTTGATTGACAATTGAAAATTGAAAAAAAAAAAAAAAATAAATGATACACAGATAATTATGGATTGGTAAAGTTACTGAACTTTAACACACACCGTCCATTTTAAAGTTCTCCCAGACGGAGGATTCAACAGAAACAAGGTTATTTGTAACAACTGACAAGTTGAACTCCCCGTTAAAAGTTTCTGCTGTTACCTCAGAAATTACCTGTTTTAATGTTCTGATTGTGCTGAGCCACAATCATTTTGTTGGATTTTGTTTGTAGACTTTTTTTTAATAATTTTTTTTTAATAAAAACAGGATGACATTAATGTCCTGGCAGTGGCAATAAGCTTTATTTTATTTTACATTTTTTAAGATGAGATTTACACTAAATATGTGTTACTGACAAGTGCTGATGTTAAAAGTGTTTGAACAACAAATGTTATGACACTTTAGTTCATATGGCAGCAAAAAATTTAAATATAAGTGCATTTTACACTACTTTTGAATTAATTATTTAATTTTGCGTATACAACGCGATTAATCGTGATTAATCAGGGAAATCATGCGATTAAAAATTTTAATCTTTGCCCAGCTTTAGTATTTATCCATGCATTATTGAACAATAATGTATTTATGGATGCGTTATCTAACAATAATACATGCATAAATGCAATGAACGGTCTTAAGATGCTTTCATATCTGCCTCACCGGTCTGGACTTTGGGACCTTTTCCGTTCGGTCATGAACTGCAGTTGTGAATGTCCCTGAGCAGAGTCCAGATGAAACAACCAGAATCTGGTCCAACAGAATGGTGGGCTCAGTTCGGTGGACTGGATTTCATTGAATCTTGGATCAATTTGTTTCTAAAGTGAATTATGACTTTTGACCATTCACAAGAAGTTATTGCAGATTTCTGCCAAAACCCTGTAAAGAAGAAAAACCAACTACTGTGCTGTTTGGAGAGAAGAGCCCAGATTAATTTCATCTTCTGAAAGACTCCTATTCAGCTTAATGGTCTCTCCTGAAACCAGTTTCCAAAGCTCACAGGATGGCTCTTAGTCACCACATAAGACGCTGTATTTTCACAATCCAAAATCGGACATTTTTGGACAGGTACAATTTAAGGATGGTAATGAGGTTGAAATCATAATGAGGATTTATTTCAACCAGGCAGTGTCAACGGTAATGACCGTAATTATTTGGTATAAATCCAGTATCCAAGACTGACTCTGAAGAGAAAAAACGGGGTACAGGATGTTCAGTATATTAACAAACGCTTGGAAAGTTTTCTCAAAGAAAGACTCACAAAGGCATACCAGCAGAAGAAGATGGTACCGTACTGGCATGGCCACAGTCCTGACCTGTCCCCAACAGGGAACGTGTACGAAGTTTCAAATGTTGAGAAAGGAAATGGTAAATCTAAAAAAAAATAAATCTTCAGCTCTCTCAACACGTCTTTAGATTTTGTCGCCAGCTTGAAATGCACAATCATCTCAAAAATGAATAAAGCGCATCACTTTACGATTCATAAGTGCAAAACATTCAAGACGGTTGAAAACGGGAGTAAAAGTATCCTCAGGTGCAGGCTCACCTCTGGGTCAGACTGTTACCATCAGAGGAAAACTCCAGGAGCTACATCTCAGACTCTACAGGCCTCAGTTGGTTCATGACGTGATATGTATGTGTATGTTTAGAAGGGTTGCTGGAAAAAGCCTCTTATTTTTTAAAAGAGCATGTCAGGTTTGCAGAGATGCGTCTGAACGAACCACAAGGCCTCTGGAATAATGTCCAACGGACAGACAGAACCAGAGCGGAGATGCCGGTTGTTCAGTTCCACAACTTATCTGCAAAAACACCTCATCACAGCTGTCGAGCACGGCGGTGGAGGGTTGTTGATGCGGGCTGGCTTTGCATCCACAGAAATATGGAAACTTGAAGTCGTTGGGTCAGCCATCTGACAAAAACATCGCGGAAACATCTCAGGATGTTGTGCGCGTTCTCTCACGGCAAAGAAATGTTATAAGCCAGCCTGGCCCCTTTAAGAAGGTAGCCTTATGGGTAATGATGTGGCCTTATGGGTAATGTAGTGTGTGTGTTGTGGGACGGCAGAATGAAAATGGGGTTAGATGAAAAGTGTAGTGAGCATCAACAGCAGCCCAGCGTGTATAGATTTACATTCTCTGTTAACCGACAGGAGCCCAACAATACAACCTGTGTGATGTTACAAGTTCCTGCAGTGCCAGAATAAAGTGCTCATTCCATGCAGAGAAAACCAGACTTTTTGTTTTGTTGTTGGTTAGCGTGTTAACCGCTAGTTACGAGCCAAAAATAGCACAATAGCAGCAGTTTGTTTACTACGGTTCAGAGACCAGAGGCTGTGAAGGAAACAGAAAGACCACAGTTGAGCCTTTGTCTTGTTTCGCTGCAGTGCCTCGCTACTTTTTTGCAGTTTTTACACATATTTTAAACAAATATTTAGGCTCGGGGGGCTCCGGCTCCAGTTTGCAGATTTTGAGATTCGAGGAGGGGCGCCGGTCCCCATTAGTTACATGCACCCCGCCCTGGTATCACACTGTGCTAGGGTATATCACATTTTCCATATCATTACATCCCTTAAAATTGCAACTTGAAATGGTGTATTAATGATTGCAACCCATCTAGGCTTGGGCGGTATCCAAATTTAGATACCGTCAAACTTCCCTCACATTTTACTGGGGTATACCGTATTCCCGCGACTATTAAGGCGAACACACACCGCCGGCGGACGCCGCGCGTCAAAACAGCCGCCCCCATTATGTGCGCCGCCGCGGGGCTTAACGCCTGAAAAAAAGGCGAATTTACCTCGAAACAGCAGTTCAGTGCTTCAATATAAAGTTTGCTCAACTACAGTTGTTATTTATTTGTGTATTTTTTGCTTTTCGCTGTAGTTTTAACTGTTCCTGCCAAGGAAATGCTGCAGAGGTGTGTGTTTGCTGAAACGCGCTTTATAGTAAAGTGTCTGATGCCGGACGTTTCACTTCCTATAATTCTTCAACATAAAAGTCCAACATTATTAGTTTCATTACAAGCTTTTATTTTGAAGCAGCAAACTCAGGAAGTGTTGTTTTAATTGTCAGTACCTTAACAGGACGAGTCAAACCGAGATGAGCTGCGAGCGATAGAGATGCGCGGATGACGTATATTTTAACCCGCAACCGCTTCTTAAAATCTCTATCCGCCCGCTATCCATTTGCAGGAACGTTTTTTCACCAATTTTCAAAACCGAACCGACCCGCCATCCTTTTTAATAATATGTAAAATATTTTTTCTTATTATTATTATTTGAGTGCTTCAACCGCAACCCGCCCGAATTTAATTAAAGTATAATTTTTTGACGAGTCATCCAACCGATATGCGGATTATCCGCTCCGCCCGCGGGTGCGCGGTTCAACCGCGCATCTCTAGGGAGCGAACACGAATAAACGGTAAAATAAAGTGGAACACACAGCGATACAGGAGAGAAACTAAACTTTAAACCACAGAAATCATTCATTGAATTTTTTTATGACGGTATTGAAACTGATACCGCTGCTATTTTTAATTACCGGAAGTATACGGTATTACCGTAATACCGCCCAAGCCTAGTGTGTAGGATAGATAGTGTGTAGATGTACGGATGGATTAGATGTAGTTATCGAGACGAAGCATGAAATGACTTGTTAGCTGTGCCGTCTGCAGGGAACTAAAAGCAGAGCACACATGAGGATGACATCCTGGTTGTTTAATTAACTTGTTTTATGTAGATCAGGTTGCTTTCCTTTGAATGACTGTTGTAAAGAAGAAATAGCCTTCTTGCTTCAGCAGCTCTTATTCTCCCTCCTCCTCCTCCTCCTCCTCCTGCTCTCTCATTCATGGTCTTGGCTGTGTCCCGTCCTCGTTCTCATCACGACTGCATTACGGCGCTGGACGCAGAACGACTATCAACTTGTAATCAAGGTTTAATTTGAGCATACGCTCGGGCCGACCGGCCACACTGTCCATCACCGGCCGGCGAGCGCTGGAAACGACCGTGGGACGGAGACATCTGTGTGTGGGCAATAACAAAGCGCAGCAGACTGTTTCCTGGCCGGCCGGGTAATGATTCAAAAATATTTGATTTCTGATTTATCGGCCTTACGCTGCTGTTTACGCTCCGAACGATCGGTCTCTGCAGTGGAAGGCAGAAGAAAACATTCAACAGTGTTGCGCAAGCGCTGCAACAAAAATAACAGCCAGCTGTCCAAATCAAATAAGGCCCAGGCCGTCATTCCTGCAACGCTGCTGGATCGACAAATGCTGATAATTAACTGTCATCATAGGCGTACTAATTGCATAATTTTTCTCAGATCCGTGACTTGTGATAATTGGGAACCGTCCCACTTCCTCCATTAACTCAAATTTACAATCCCTGGCAGAGAAAGATGAAGAGATGATCACAGCGGTGCAGCTGCTCATGTTTGATGGGTTTTAATAACTTTCCATGACGCTGATGTTGTGTGTGTGTGTGTGTGTGTCTCACAGATGCGGTCGCTCCGCCGTGTATCGGACCAGAGAAATGGCGGCCCGGGCCCTCGTGCCCTTCGTGCTGGTCACCCAGGTCCCGTGCACCGTCCAGGCTCTGCTGCGGGAGCTCCCTCCAGAACCGGGACCGGAGATCCAGCACAACCACGTGCACGGCGCTCTGCTGCAGGTCCGATCCCACGCAGACATCAACACCGGCCGGCACACACACACACACAGCTCTCAGTGGGGGGGCTGTAATTACAAGCTTTTAAATGACCTCAAGTGCTCATTTAGAGTTGGATTTAAAAAAAAAAAAAAAACCTCAATCATAAAAGCATCAGTCTTCAGTTTGTCAGCAGGATAGCGTGCTACGCTTCATACTCATTCAGACTCATTCATATACGGAAGATCTGCAGATGCAGAACCAGGCTGTGGTTGCATATTATACATGTTATTTAGCCTAAACTAAAATTCATGGGTTCAACATGACTAATATGCAGAAGACTTCCAGGTTGCTTTCATTTGAAGGTGCAAAGGCCAGCATTTGATTTTATGGGGCAGTATTAGGGGTGTTGAAAAAAATCAATTTGGCAATATATCGCGATTTTCGGCCGCCCAATATGATATTGATTTTTCAGCTCCTAATAGCAATTTTTTTCGATTTTTTCAAAAACACTAATAATATACAATAATAATAAATAGTTTTGCCTCAATTGTCCTCTGAATTGTCAATTTCATCTGATGAACATTAACAGCAACTTGATTTTTCATATAATATCGCAATATATCGTGATAATATCATATCGTGACCCAAGTATCATGATACATATTGTATTGCAAGGTCCTTGCCAATACTCACCTCTAGGCAGTAGGTTGGTTGGTTGCCTGTTTTTTTTTTTAAATATTTCAATTTTAGATTTGGATCAGAAATACAGAATGAAAAAACGGGCCACAGAACTGAATTTGTTTTATAATGGAGGACTGGACTTTCTGTTGTCATTACACATCTGTGCCACTAGATGGAGCCGCACTGCAGTAACCAGCTAGAGAACAGCAGGACAGTGAACACATGGAGCAGATCTGATGGAACATGGAGGAATGACGAGAAAGTTTTGTTGTTGTCCAAAAATTTTTATTCCAGACAGAATTGTTAACATTGCTACCTGAGTTGCTACCCGAACTGTAAAGTTAACGGATTTTTACCGTTCTCCATGTCAGTTTTAGCTTTTTCGCATGTTTACCTGCCGATTGTCTTCAGGTTCCGCAGGAGTCAGAAACAGACTTTTTCAAAAGCATGTGAGCAAAATGCGGTAACGCGTGATAAAATAAATGTCGGTGTTAATAAATTAATGCGTTAATAACGCGTTAACTTGCCCAGCCCTAATAAACTTCTGCTTCTGTACACAAAGTTGCATCCGACAGCAGGAGTCACATCAGCATCAGCAGCAGCAGAAACCCTGCAGATGCCACACGGCTGCCATGGAGACATCGTTTCAGGACCGGCGTGTTTTGTGTCCCGGCGTTTTTAAAATTAGCTTCAAATGAGCCACGTCAGCAGACAATTTGTCACTTCGCTTTTCAATCTGCATCCATTTTCGGTCCTCATCTGTTTGCATGGCCTCCTTCTACATAATTAAATTTGGAGTTGCTCCTGCCCCTCGTGCTCATCAAACACGAGCGATCTCTTGTCAGTCCCACACAGAGCTTGTCCAGACAAGGCGGTTATCGCAACGTAAATACCGGTGTTTAGTTCTGTCATCACACTCTGACAAACACAACCAAACAGTCTGCTGGTAATATCAACACTGACAGAGGAAAAGTGGAGAGGGAGTTTCCCCCCAGCTTTTTCTTTTCTTTTCTTTTTTTTTTGATTTTATTGAACACGACCGGCGGGGTCGGCGAGGGAGCGGGTGGGCGTGGAGCAGGAGGAGCCCGTTACCCAGGGGTCATCACGAAGGATGACAACTGCAGCGCTCTCGTCAGGATAAGATGGAGGGGTTCTGGCGGGATGGCGGTCGGGGCTGCAGGGGGGTCGGCTGTGGTTCGGAGGATGGGAGGTGGGCCTCTTGAAAGCTCAGACGAGATTTAAGGAGGAGAGTGGTTTTAAGTTTTCTTTCCTGTCATGGCCGCCACATGCAGATCCTCCCCAGATGTGTTCTGATCTTGTCCGTTTCCGCCCATTTATATTTCCCTCCCGTCGCTCCGTTTTTCTGCCGCTCCTCTTCAAACATCCGAGTGCTTTCAGATCTTTCTCCTCCCACCGTGTCTTCCAAGGCGGTTGGGTTTCTTTTAAAGTGCAAGTAAATACAGAGTGCAGTCATTTACAAGCCATTTAAATGTTAGATTTATATTTATAAATTGAAAATATTGTGCACCAGATGCATCAAATGGGTAAAAGTGCGATTTATTTTTTTATTTTTTGTAATTGTTAGGGAAAACATGCTTATCTTATTCCAAAAAGAAAAAAAAAATCAGATCAGGGCAAAATGAAACTGCAAACATTGTCATAAAAGACTTTTAAAGAAATATCTGAACAGTGTTCCAGTATGTGTTTCAGGGTTGTTGGAGACTTTCCAGAAGGAAAATCTGGAAAGTCTCCCGGTCCAAACACTGATTAGGACCAGGAGCTACCAGAGTACCTGTACCTTTCTGTGCTACGGCTAAGTAGCAATGCTAAGTAGACACGACCACCAATCATCTTACCGTCAGTGAAGATCGGTTTCTTTACCGAAATGACGGGAACGTGGCCTGGAATCCTTTAAGGTTAAGTGTAAGGATAGACCGATATATTGGCCGGCCGATATATCGGGCCGATAATTGCGTTTTTTACTTGAATCGGCATCGGCTGATTCGTGCGTGGGTCTGCTGGTGTATTTTTCCGTAGCACAATTTACCAACAGGCATCCAGGCAACTCTGTGTTGCCGGAAGACAACGCAGCACATGCAGACACGTTAACACTTTTTATATTTGAAAGTATGTGTGGTAAAGTTGAAGTTAAAGTTGTTAAATTGTTAAATTTTTACTTTTCATTAAATGTTTGTTTAAACTTGAGACCTGTAATATTTATCATTGTGTCATTTTTTTTTTAAATGTAAATTGAAGGAGCAAAAGCAGTATTGGCCACAAATATCGGCCCAAGAAAGTCGGCAGTCCTTAATCTGTCATCAGCTAAGGGTCATGGAAAAAAATCGGTATCAGCATCGGCCCTAAAAAATCCATTTAGGTCGATCCCTAGTTCAGCGTGTCGACGTTCTTCCCCGTTTTTTTCCTCACCCTTGAAATGAAGTTATTTATCTTCCAAAAGCCCCAAATGCAGCGGTAACGGCCGGTTTCGACTGGTGCTGCCACCTAGTGGACACCATTTCTGCAGCACTCTGGTCGCCTCTTTTGGATTGGTTTAAAGGTCTAGCGATCCCTTTTCTTGACTGTTAAAGGTTCAGAATTGTCTTAAATTGTCACAAGCACAGTTTTCAAGCTGTCTAGCTGTCATTTTAAAAGGTGCACAAGTGATTAAGCAATAAATATCAAGTATACCTTTGACCAGTGGTTCTCAAACATTCAATACTGATAAACTGTTCAGCTCTCTGAGTACCACCATGATGACCAATTTTAAAATTTAGCCATATATGCCTTCTCAGTAAGCTTTAAACACTCAAAATTATTTATTCCTTATTGGGGTTATTTATTACCTGAATTATTACTTTACTGAATCAGACATTTACAACTCTGTCCAACAATTCTCACACTCAAAACTTGTTACATCTGCACTGCAACTGAATATGCAACAAATATATTTTTATGAGACAATTTTAATTATCTCAAGCTACACATTACATTTGAAATGTATTTATAATGCATTTTATATTTCCTATTATTTTTTTTTTTGTGAAAATGTGGAAAAAATGTGGAAAGTCATGACGTTCTCCCGTGTACCACCAGAGAGCGCTCACGTACCACTGGTGTTACATGTACCACAGTTTGCACACCATTGCCCATGACCATTCTTAGTTCACTGTTTTTTTTTTTTCATAATGTATTTGAATTTGTAGTAGCCCCGGGCAATTTCGTGAATTTCTTAGGCCTTTTTTTTTTTTTTTTTTTTTTTTTTTTTTTTTTTTTGTTTTTTTTTTTTTAGCAAAAAACACTTTCACCCTAACTGGTAAATCATTTAAAAATGTCAGTTAATATGAAATAAAAAAAATTAGAAAAGAGAGATGAGACAGTACGTAATTTCTTTAATTATCTTGGGAGGATCGTTTTTATTATTATTACTATTATTATTTGGTAAGTAATAAATTATGTACTGTACTGAACAGTACAAAACTGCATCAATAATTCAGATTTTTGGGATTTGCGGGGTGAGGAAAGAACGTAACCCCCGCGAATAATAAGGGTTAACTGTATTCAGGCTGCAGAGAGTTTTGGAGTCATGATTAAAGTAAAATTACACTATTGTATAGCGTCATTACAAATGCTGATCAGATTACGGTTTGGGGAAAGAAATTCTGAAAGGTCCCGAGAAAAGTCTAAAAGATGATAAATGTAGTTGGAAACCGTTTTATTTATTTATTTTTTTTATGAAAAAAAAACCTCTTAAAGGAACTGCAAGTAATTGTCAGATATGTAAACCTATAAGCACTCCTCCTGTTGGATGTGAAACAAAGCACTGCGTGTAATCATTTTCACAATTTTGGATAATAAAAACATGTTAATGGTTTACCAAATGACTGAGCCCAAGTTTTAACAAGGTCTTGGAAACGCTGCATCTGCAGCAGGTGGTATCCTTCAGTTCAGTTCAGGAACACTTTTGAACTCCCAGAGGGAAGTTGAAGGTTGCAGTAACTGCCGAGCAAAAACGACAAGAGCCGCTGGAACGAGCTGCTATCATGATTTCAAAAACGATTCAGATTCTTTCTCTCCCACAGATGCAAATTAAAACTCCCATGAAACATCATTGTAGATGCAGATGTTCTGGAGTTTTTAATATATTTAATATCACCGTCAGAGGGTTTATGTGTGTAAACACCTGTTTATGTGACAATACTGTACATTTTAATGTACATAAAAAAAAACACTGGTTATTGTATAACTGATGCCCATTACGTGGCTTTCCAACTGTTCTTGGGTGTGACGTCTCACGCGGTCACACAGCAGCTCCGTATAAACGCTGGTAAACGAAACGTTGGGACGCGTGGCACGGAAACGTGCACGTGCACAGGTAGACTCCAGGTGGCGCTCCAGCACCCGCCTCCTTCCCCTCCGACCTGACAGCTGCTCTTTCTGCAGAACGACCATCAACGCAGCCGTCACACGTCCAGAAAGGTGCAACTTTAACAACAACAATTTATGTTATTTTCTTCATTTTTACAACAAAAACCTCAAAACAGGTTTTTTTTTTACCATTTTAGTCAGACAGTTGCTATTTTATAAAAGTGGTGATTTATGTGACACAAAATGTGATTTGATGTCAAAATGTTGTGATTTTGTGAAATTTAAGATTTTATGCAAAATGCTGATCCAAGTTGTGACATTTTAAAATTTGAACCCCCCCCCCCCCCCCCCCCAAAAAAAAAAAATAGGAAAAAAATTTTGCAATTTTTCAAAAGTCAGTATTTTACGACCATAAAGCTGCAGTGTTAGGATTAAAGGTTTCTGCAGGAGTTGCAGTTTTACAACAAAAAAATTTCAACTCTATCAAAGTTTCAATTATAAATGTAAAAGTTGGGAATTTTTGTCAAAAGGTTGCACTTTTGAAAACTTTGATTCTACAACAAAAAGTTGTGATTTGATGTCAGAATGTCATGCCATTAAAAAAAATAATTTTACAACAAATAAGTGCTTTTTAAAGTTAATATTTTACAACAAAAAGTTGTAACATTAAGTTTGAAAGTTACGATTTTGCTAAATGTGAGTTTACGGCTAAATGTCAAGATTATATGACATACGTTTTACAACGAAAGTCATGATCTTGGAAAATTCACAATTTTGTGACAAAATGTTACAAAGGTTTAAGGCAAAAAAGTCAAAATTAAAAAAAAAAAAACTTACAAGTACATCTATTATATTTATATTATATTATATTATATTATATTATATTATATTATATTATATTATATTATATTATATTATCACCCTGCCCTCGTTCGTTCAAGACTCTGATTTCACTCATGTAGAAGATCTTTTGTTCTGGTACCAAGTTAAAGATCCACCAGTTTAAAAAAGAAAAGCATTAGTTTAGTTTGATTGTAAGTTCCAGCTCCACCAGCATCACCATCTTCACACAGACACAGAAGTTTCTGAGAATCCTGAAACCTTCCTCAGACATTTCATTTCCTTTTTCCTTCCAGCAAAAGCTCACCAGACTGTCGCACCTCCCACAACGTCTCCTCTGCTTCTCCAACCCCAAATATGATAAAAATCCAAAAGAAAAAAAAAGTTTTTTTTTGTTGACATTATGAAGATCTTACATGTTCTCGTCAACTTTCGTCCATGTAGTAGCGTGTGCCCTGAAACACGTTCCCAAACCTTAACAAGCTGAACCGGCCCCTGTTGATGCTCGTGAGGAAGTGGGGGAAATAAAAAAGATATTTCCAGCAGGTGCTTCAATTATGATTTTGTATAAAAGCAGGATCAGACTGCTGGTCAGCTAGTGGGGGACACAAAGTGTTAAAAATGGCAAAAGTTGCTTTGTGCTGCTTTAATGCAGAAAAGCAGGTGATCTAGTCCTCTGACCATCTCACCTCAGTGCTGCTACCTGCATCTGTTTATATAGTCATTTCATTCAGTCATTTGTGTCTCTCCTCTCTCTGTCCTCCATCCTCTCTCTGTCCTGTCTCTCCTCTCTTTTTCTTTCTTTACCCGGCTGGTCTTCATCAGGAAGGTTCCCCCATATTAAATACATATATTATATATTTCTGAAAAATCCGCGTATAACTAAAACCCCCGAACTTAAATCGCCAATTGGCGAGGGATCACTGTAATTCCCCGGGGGTCATGCTCTTGCTCACTGTAAAGCGCCTAGAGACAATTGACATTGTAACAGACGCTATATAAACTAGAAAAGCACTCGGAGAGCGCAGACCTCCACCAAGCGCAACATTCCCCCATATAGCGATTTACAGATTGCAATATAAAATCCGCGTTCTGGATCAGATCCGGATCAGCCTTTGAAATTTGATAGAGGTTCCCATTGTCAATCCCTGAATCAAATTTTATGAGTTTTGGGCAACAATTAACGGAGATATTGAGAAACAAAATTTTTGGCCCCATTGACCGCAATGTTATCGAAAATTTGAAAGTGATCCAGAATCCAGGATTTCTTCCGGATCACACCCAAAATGAAATCAGTTCTTCCTTTTCACATTTCTGACAACTCCTGAAAATTTCATCAAAATCCATCCATAACTTTTTGAGTTATCTTGAACACAGACAGGCAGATAAACACCGGTAAAAACAACCTCCTTGGTGGAGGTAATAAAATTAAATTGAATTGAAAAAGAACACTGAGATTTCTGAGCAACTTATGCTCCCTTCAAGAACACATCTCCTCCAGCGACATCTGTTAACTTTTCAACGAGACGATGCAAAACCACATTATCTGCCATCTCTGTCATCCACGGTGTAAGAGATCCAACTTTAGAAACAAAGAATGCAGCTAACATGACCCCACACTTGGTGGTAAAGTTGTCATTATAAGTCCAGTTACTTGTTTTATGGATGTTCTAAAGTTGCTTTAATGTGGTAGTTACCCCCCTTATATGTACTGCGGTAATGATGGTAATATTTATTATTTCATTAATTGTAAACTCTTGACAGAAGAAGTGTTTTTTTGAGGTGGGGACAGTCGTCCTCACAGAGCCGAGCACATCTGTAGCATTTATCAGGCAGAGGCAGCAGGTGTGGAGGTAGGTGGGTGAGGGTGCAGATTAGATGATGCAGCCAGGTACGTAAGGAGCGAGGAGCTAAGGAAAGAGGGCGGAAGTGTCCCAGGAGAAGTGGTCCAAACATAGCAGCTCCCAGATAGACGTCTGCGGCGTACGTGTGGAGAGGAGCATCACACACAGCCGCTGATGGACCAGATAGCGGCTTCTTGCTCATGCAGAAATGTCTGCACTTGTATGTGAGGAGGATGTATGAAGCTTTATCCTCAGCTGAAGAAGAAGAGAGTTGTGTGCGTGCATGTGCGTGTGCGTGTGTGGCGCTGGCTGAGATGATGAGGACGCCGTGCGTCGCCCTGGGACCTGCTTAATGTGGATTAATATGCTTGGTTGTGCACGTTACTGTGTAACAGGTAGCAGATGTCTGTCCTCGGGGGAGAAATGACTTCCTCTGTGTTATTGTCAAGGAGTAACTGTTAGCGCGCCGAGTGGGAGCTGGGAACCATCACGGCTACCGAGGCGTCTGCGCGGCGCCCAGCCGAGCTTCACGCTCGCCGTGAAGAAGCCTGAGACTCATTCAGAAGACGGCGTGTCTGTCCAGTCGCAGCTCTGCATCTGCAGGCCATCTGTGTCAAAACACGTCTAAATGTATATTTTTCTTTTTTGAAAAATGCTTAAAATCCCAACAGTCATGTGTAAAGTTAAAATCCATTTTTGTGTGCGTGTCTCGAAACATATATGAAGTGCTATCTGATCAGTGGGTGTGGCCTCAGACAAACAGTGACTCAGCTTTTTTTCACGATGACGTTGTTGGACATAAATGAAGCCAAAAAGAAAAAAATTTATAATGTGGACCAAAATGTGTACCTCCAACTAGGGCTGTAGCGATACACTAATCTCGGGATACGATACGATACATGATATTCGGCTCACGGTACGATATATGGGTCATTCTTCAACTAGGGTCAAATTTGGTCTCAAAAATATTAGAAAATCAAACACATATTTTAGGTAATATTTTGATATGTTTTGCTTATCCATTATGTGTAGAAATACATTCTGGTAGCTGTTTTAATGTAATTATATAGATAATATATATTTTATATATTTTTTTTCTTATTTTATTCGAACATTCAGAGGAAAGCATTTTAATCACACCACAAACAATGTGTTTTACAAACAAAATTATTTACAGAACTCATGAAATTTCACACATAAATGATCCCAAATATATAAATATATTTATTTTCAGGATTGTAATTTCCATCACAATGAAAAACGTGATGGAAATTACAATGTGTCACATTTTTTAAAAAATCTCATGTTGTATTAGCATGCTAATCTTTGTTTTAAAGCTAGCATTAAATATACACAAAATACACAACATGAAATGTTATTTTAATAATTATTTATAAATTTAAAGAAAATATGAGCTGTTTGGAAATGACAACCAATAAACATATTCTTTGTTTGGGAAATATTTACCTTGATTTTTTTCAGCTTTCATATTTTTCCAGGGAGCTAGCTCTGCTCTCCTGCCATGTGCTCTCCTGTGACTGACTGTTACCATGGTTGCAGGTGTTCAAACCTTAAAAAAAAAAACCTCCCTAAAGTTACATTTTGTGGTGTGTGATGGAAATGACAGTGACCCCAAGAGACAGATGTTCTTTTTATAAAAAAAAAAGACAATTAATACTACTGTATCTTACAACACATGGTTTGTTTCATTAGAATATGTATTTATGTACCATTTGTCTGTAAAGTTAGTTTTTAAATCAAAATGTAATTCAGTTGTAAGAGGGATTTAAGGTTAAAAATCTGACCAAGGGACAATAGCACAATCCATACATATAAAATCATGGTTTATGTAGTAAAAATAACACTTGACCTTTAAATTAATTTTTGTATGTTCCTCTTGGAACTCTGCCAAAAACAAAAACTCAAGAAATGTGTTTTGTATCTATTATTCCTGCAAAGGACACAAATTCTACCGTAGTTGAAGAATGACCCATATATCAATATTCATCTTACAACACATTTACATCATTTTCCGAAAGATTTTAAAGGGACAAAGTGATTTTGGTGACATCTTGTGAGTGTTCCAATGACTTTGTTTGAATTAATTGAACTGAAAGCATCAATTACACATTATATGGCTGACAGGCAGCTTGCAAATGCTGCACAAAATGAATAAAAGATTTGTTGAAAATTAGTTTCATTTATTTGAACAGTGTAAATTGTTGCTTGCAAGCTTTTAAAGGTGGGACACGGGGGTTTTTAAAGAAGCTTAGAATACCGATACTCAATACTTGATAAAATATCGATATATATCGCAGAATCGATAAAATCGCTCAGCTGTATCTCTAACTGCTTCCATGGGATTTAAGACTGAGGAAGTAGCAACCAGGAGTCACACTTGAATTGATAATCAGCAGGTGCGCTGACGTTTTGGCGCTTTGCCCGTCTGGAGCACTGACACAATGCCAAGAGGGAAAAACATCACCGTGGATCCTAGAGGAGCCGTTGTTGCCGCCGCATGTCAGTCTGGAAATGGTTATGAAACCATTTCCCAGAATATGGGGCTCAGCGTTCTATAGTGAGAAAGATGAATCACTTAGCAAGAAGCATTCGAGGCAGTTCCTGATCTCCCAAGAGCTACATCTGTCATTTTTATGGCTCTTAACGTTGCTGAACCCAGACCTGACCTACTGAAGCAACTCCTAGATCATAATATGGAACAGCGGGCCACAGTAGGCACTGGATGTGATGGGTGAATCACTTAATCCACCGCTCATTTTACTCTTATAACACCCATCAGTCTGGAACGGAGCGAATCTGGACTCTAATCTTTATACTCCCCATAAATTAAAGCCTTATTTCCTCCAAATTATCCTCAGTAATAAGTGGCTTTCTCAAGACTCCACAGCTGCCTTGAGTTCTGTCACATTGTGTACCTGGAAGTTTTCTTCTTCCTCCAGTAAACATGACCGTGCTGCTTTCTTTGAGCAGATTTCATCAACTCTGTAAGTGATCTCTCATCACAGTCTTATTATTATTATTTTTTTTTTTGTCTTGCTGCGTTTCCTCATGGAAAGTGACGGTTCACCACTATCCTGCCAGGTTTTCGTAACCTGTCGGGCCATTATGACGATAATTTTGGTCGCTCCATCAATCTCCTGAGCTGTTTGTGCTCTCTGGACACAACAATTTGACCCTTCCCAAACGGAGTAACGGAGTAACATCTTTTCCGCAACCACAGGATGTGTTTTCTGATAACGAATGTTAAAGGAATGAAAAGGTCTCCGCTGCATCAGCCGGGGTTAAATAGTTGCTGCAGCTGAAACGTATTAATCACTGCAGTACTTTTCCAGCGGGAGGCTCTTACCTACTTGCTTAGTTAAATCCAGGTGGTGTTTTTCTTTTTTCTTTTTTTTTTTTCCTCCCAGTCAGTGTATGTTACATTTGGGTCAGTTGCCTCAGAAGCCTGTATATCACATGTAATGGTTTCTTGACCAGCTTTACTCACTGCAGAGCATTCAACATTAGTGGCGGTAAGTCTGCCGGTATGTTCCTTAGACTCTTGGGTCTGGTGTAGAACATTCATCGCTTATGTCAACGTACACCTCCAATCATGAGAGGTTCTTTTTTGCCATAAGAACAGCTGTCATGGCCTGAAGTTCTCTTGGGTAAAACTTATGAATGGAGGTCTTTAAACATACTAATCTGGCCGTCACCGCATCTTCGAACAAGGCTGTAAATGTGCTTGATTCTGCTGCAGAGTTGGCCCAGCCAGCACCTAGTGGTCAGTAGAGGAACTGCAACAAAACCTACTCTCTGGATGAGCTTCAATAGAAGGAGGGAGAATTGTTGCTTGGTCCAAGAGGGGGTCATGGGAATTTTATCCCAACGTGTCCACCTGTAGTTTGTGGACTTGAAGAGGGACATTTAACCGTGTCCCTCCGGGTATCCTCTGGGAGGATGGAGTACAAATGGAGTACAATTCAGCCCCTGTACAAATGGACCAAAGGTCACCATCGCTGGTAATTAGTTGGATTTTTAAAATACGGTGAAAGGATAAGAAGGAAAACGTCTTGCAGACATTGTTCAGGTAATAGAAGACAGAGCTAACGTGAGAGCAGTTGAACAGGAGTCAAGCCACTTCTGTCACTGTTTGCTCTGCGATAAAGATCTTTTTTACAAATATCATAATCCCTTTGATTACTGCAACGCACCAAAAACCTACAAACCGAAATGACACGAATCATTTCACATCTCCTGGGACAGGTGGTTGCTGATTGGAGGAGAGCAACCCCAAAGATGTCATTCTTAGTGTATTTAATAACAGAGCCTAAATGAGGTTGAGGAGCATCATTCAGAGGGTTTTTACATCAGACCAGTCCAGTTCTGGTTTGGAGCTTGTGCCAGACTTTGGGTGAATTCCAATTCCTCCCTTAACCCACAATCTCTACCCTAAATCTCAAAAATGCGCGGTCCCGCTAAGTGCTAGTGTTGTCCCGATTCTCAGAACGTCAAGTTGAGGGACAAGTTTGAGGGCTGTACCGCCCTCAATATTGAGATTCTCCGGCACCACCCTTGGAAGAAAGGGCTACCCAGAAGCCATTGCGTATTTTCGCCAAAACGTCTTTGAAAAGGATGACGCCGAAAAAAGCTAGCTATAAATGTACGCTATTTTCGTAGTTAATAAAGAAATAAATTTAACAATACTATCCTACTGTCTTCGTTATATATATTTATATTATCTTATTCTTCTTCTTAGTCTTCTTCTCCTTCTTCTTTGTTGTTGTCGTTTTCTTGACAGACTGGACGTAGCTTTGGTGTAAGGCCGCCCCCCACAGTCTGAAGACGTAACTGCACTCAAGGGATGTTCCATTTCTAATTCACAAGATATCCCTTACACTTACGTTGGAGGGTCAAAGACTGAGGGTTAAGGGCGAGGGTTGAGATTGAGGGTTAAGGGAGGAATTGAAATTGGCCCTTTGAACCAGTTTTTTTTATTTCTAAGTGCTGCATTGACGTTAGAGGAGGCAGTGGGGAGACAGCGAGGGGTAAGCCGGTGTGGCAGCCATTTATATACTTTTATACAGTTAGATTTTAGTTGCAACTACAACGAGAGTGTGCTGTGTGCAGTGATGACTGTTGTCCCACCGTGATTGACCAGATTGTAATCGAATATTTGACAGACTGCCTTTGACTTGATATCGCTCAATTTTATCGTCTTATATCGTGCGATTTTGATCCCTGTTCATATTGATTGTTTCACTCTGATTGCGACTGTTCGGCCGTGCAGCCTGAATCTTCTCTTTCTTCGTGTGCTCCGTGAGCATGAAGCTCGGCCTCCTAAACCTGTCGGATGTTCCCGCTTGTCGCATGACACGGCGACCGAGAGAACTGGAGGATGTTTCACTATGAAATAAAGCACGTCTGAAGGTGTATACTCTCGCATCAATGTGTCGCAGTAGCTTGTCGCCGGTATGCCGCAGTTATTTTTGATTTATGGCCAATTTTGATGCGCAGTCTGCGCTATGTTATTCAACGCCACAACGCAAGAGGGACAATCACGAACTAGCTAAACTTATCTCTTTTGCACATTCTGGATTTTTTTTTATGACCGTTAACCGACGCCCTTTAACGATTAATAACCGTTAACCGATAAGTCCGGGAGGGTTGGCTGCCGCGTTGTCGTGGACGCATGCGGACACTTCCCCGTGTATACTCTCGTGGCAATGTGTCGCCGTCAGCTTGTAGCAGAGATGCCGCTGTCACTTTTGATTTATACTAGCGCGGTCTCCGCTATGTTATTCCACGCCACATTGCAAGAGCGGCAATCACGAACTAGCTAAACATACTAAACTTATCTCTTGCATTTTTCCACTTCCTCACCATCTCGGCCGTTTCCAGACCCACATTCATCGCTATCTCCCTCCATGAATTACTAGAATATGTGCTGTCTTTGTAGTGTGGAGAACCAGAATCGTACAGATGTGGGTACTTGACGCGCTCTTTTCTACGTGGATGTAGAATTGACCAATCAGAGGCCTCCTTTCTTTCCTCTCTGTGGCACTGTCTGCGGCCACCTACAATTTTGGGGAGGAGGATCTCTGCGTTATCTGCGTCACACGCAGACGTCCTGATTTCTGAGCATAAACCAGGCTTGGGGGGGGGCAGATTCATGCACTGTGTTGGTCTGTGATGGAGTTCAGAGCGCTCGTGGAGAAAAAAAAAGGACTGCTTTTCTCAATCAGTTGTGCACCTCTTGAAATGACCGCCGGACAGCCTGAAAACTGAGTGTTAGTCAGTTTTCTACCTCGGAAGGTCGGGAAAAACACAATCTGGGACCTTTGTGAAACAGCTGAGGTCTCTGGCTCGCCGTCTTCCTTTTAACGGCCAACGTGAACTGAAGCGCAGCTGTGGGTGACGTTCACGGCCACCGGCGACCGAGAGCGTTGGAGTTCACACTTACTTGGCTGTTTGCAAGAAGCTAAAAGAATTTCAGAGGAAAAAATAATATCCAGTTCCCAAACTGAGAGCCGGACATCCACCAGACTAATGTCCGGATACCTGAATGCAGTGATCCCTTATTTTTCGCGGTTAATGGGGACCGACGAGAATCAAAATCCACGATCTGGAGCCGGAGCCCCCCGAGCCTAAATAATGTGTTTAAAATATGTTTATGTCATTTCAAAAAAGTAGCGAGACACTGCAGCAAAACAAGACAAAGGCTCAACTGTGGTCTTTCTGTTATTTTCACAGCCTCTGGTCTCTGAACCGTAGTAAACAAACCGCTGGTATTGTGCTATTTTTGGCTCGTAATTAGCGGCTAACACGCTAACAACAACAAAAGAAAAAGTCTGGTTTTCTCTGCATGGAATGGGAACTTTATTCTGGCACTGCAGGAACTTGTAACATCACACAGGTTGTATTGTTGGGCTCCTGTCGGTTAACAGAGAATGTAAATCTATACACGCTGGGCTGCTGTTGATGCTCACTACACTTTTCATCTAACCCCGTTTTCATTCTGCCGTCCCACGACACACACACTACATTACCCATAAACCACCTTCTTAAAGGGGCCAGGCTGGCTCACAGCATTCCTTCACTGTGAGAGAACGCGCACAACATCCTGTGATGTTTCCGCAATTTTTTCTTGATTTTTTAAAATTATATATTTCTGAAAAAAATCTGCGAATTACTAAAACCGCGGAACTTAAAGCGCAAATTGGCGAGGGATCACCGTATTTGAGTTCAGCCCTACAATAGAGTACACGTATAATTAGAAAAAAGTACAAAAAGGAAAACAGGATAAAAACACCCATAAACACCCCCCCACACACACACTCGCCCGTGTTGATGATATCAAAATAGATAACCATCTCTGGACATTATGGAAGTAACGAATCGTGCCCTGGAGGCTAGTTAAGACGTTCTCCTGTGACTCTGACAAAGACGTAGTTATACATTTCGTCCACGTACTTGGATATATTCACACCACAAAACGACTCGGCTGTCACGCCCATGCGCATATGCAGATTTAAGGGGATATGACATGGTGTCTAGAGGACATATTTAAGGTTTGTTTGTGCAAGAATCCGGTCATGTTTATTTCCTCGTATATTTAGCTCATCTTTATTGGCATCTATTTTTGCCTAATTGGGCGCGTCTGCACTTCGCCTTCCCCCCCATCTGCTTTTATGTGAACGTCGATTTATGCGTTCCTTTGTGCGTGTGTTTTACTGGACGGAGTCTTGGATCGCAGTGCAATTATTTGCACTTGTGCAGGCTGCATGTGTGTGCGTGTGTGTGTGTGTGTGCGCGCGGCCGCTGCAGCGTGTGGTCAGTCTGTGGTTGCGGCAGTGGGAGGGACGGCAGGGCAGGCTGATAACAGAGTCTGAAGGGACCTCACATCCACCACCACTATTTTTACCGGGTCCAAAAGCGGAGCGAGGCGTGCTGCAACACACACGAAAAAAGACACACATGCACAAGCAGTTAAACGCCTCGCTATAAAACAAGGCGTGCGTACAGGCTTGATATTTGTCATATTTACCAAAGAAGAAATTAGTTTTGTTCTTGTTTTTTTTCTTTCCATAATCTTGCGAAGCCCCCAAGATCTCGGTGCAGGTTGATCGTACCGCCACGCCGTCATAAAGTATCGGGACAGACCATTACCTCTGTTTTTATATTTTTATATAAAATCCAGTTACCGCTGGTGTAGATAATGCTTCTCAAAACACCATCTGTGTTATAACTCATTTATGTGGAATATTAGGCAAGTTAATTTGTAAAGCACATTTGGTGTACAAGACAATTCAAGGTGCTTTACATAAAACATTTGAAGCATTACAGAGCATTAAAAAGTACATTAAAACAGGAGGAAATAAAAAGAAGATAGAATAATAAAATACAAAAAGTTAATCAACAGTTGTTTTTGATTTAAAAAAAAAAGAAATTAAAAATGTACATAAAATGCAAGAAATTTTGATAAAATGTATTAATGCTCATTAACAGTCAGACCTCCTACACGCTGGATGCAATGAGAAATTACGTATTTATTACTCAAACCTTGCTACGTTTCAAAGAAAAATTAGAAGTCGGCCCTTCTCCCTAACCACGACCGGGAACGCGTTCTTCTTCTTCGCTGCTTTTTTTTTTTTTTTTTTAAAGCGTTTTGGCATGCGTAAACGCTACAACAAACGGATCCGTCAGCATCAGTCGGAGGCTAAGATTCCAGAGGGCTCATCATCATGTAGTCGGTGCAGACCATTCTGGACATTGTACCCCAGATTGCACAGTGTGAGATGTTATAATTATTGTAGAATCAATATATATCGATTCTGCGATTTTATTTCACCCGAGAGAGAATCGATTTTTCAACCGGGGGTATCGATACTCTAAGCGTCTTTCAAAACCCCCGTGTCCCACCTTTAAAAGCTTGCAAGCAACAATTTGCACTGTTTTAATAAATTAAACTATTTTTCTCAACAAATCTTTAATTCATGTTGTCCAGCATTTGCAAGCTGCCTGTCAGCCATATAATGTGTAATTGATGCTTTCAGTTCAATTAATTCAAACAAAGTCATCGGAACACTCACAAGATGTCACCAAAATCACTTTGTCCATTTAAAATCTTTCGGAAAATGATATAAATGTATTGTAAGATGAACATTGATATATATCGTATCGTGAGCCAAATATCGTGTATCGTATAGTGAGATTAGTGTATCGCTACAGCCCTAGTTATAATCTTAAATAACTGCAGAAATCAGGCAGTGCAGAGGAGTCATGTTCATCCTCATTCATTGTGCATAGTCACATTTCTATTGTTTATATTTCGTTTCTTTTTTAATACTTTTTTAAAATTTTGTTGTCACTGTGACCCTGTGATGGACTGTTGACCCGTCCAGGTGTACCCCTGCCTTTCACCTGAAGACAACTGGGATAGACTCCAGCAGATCCCTGTGACCTTACAGAGGATTAAGTTTGTATAGATGATGGATGGATGGATGATGGATGTTCCCACTGTTTTGTTTACTCGCGTTTTGATAGTGAATTGACAGATTCTCCCAGTTGGAGATGCACAAAACACCTCCCCCGGAGGGGTCCTAGCGAGATACCTGAACCATCTCAACCTCGACTGGTGGAAACAAGTTTCTGAAATCATGTAAAGTTCTAAGAATGTGAAATATTTGCTGATCTTTTTTCTGGATTAAGATAAACAGACGAGCCTTGAAAAAGCAACATGGAGGCTGATGAGCAAGCGCTCCATTTGTTATCAGATGCATCTGCATGTGCAGGAGCGTAGTCGCCGGTCAAGATGTCAGTCAGAATGCCCGGTCAGCACGGGTGTTCGTTTATGAACTCTCCCTGAGTAATAATGTGCAGCAGTGGTTCCATCGGTAGAGCAGTATTTATGATTTCCAGCTGAAATGTTTGGTTTGGAGTTTATGTACATGCGTGATAGATTAGCAAAGCTGCGGCATGATGAGCACAGAGGGATGTTGGGCTTTGTTCAAAAAAGTCTTCGTCACTAGTGCTTTGTTACGGCTCTCTTTGCATCACAAAAGCAGGAGTGGCGGAACCAACAAGCTGTAGAAGTTCTGGGCGGATAACTGAAGCAAGGTGGCGAAACAGATCTGAAATCTGAAGTTTGATAAGCAACTCAAGCTCGTACCGAGTCGGTATTCTGCCGTCTTATCGTCTCCCGTTCACTTGAGCTTCGTCCATCCGGGCATCTCCTCCCAGATGGGTTGCAGCTCTGCGCTCCGTCCTCGGAGGAGGAACAGGGAGGCAGCACGTTCTATAAATATTCCGGTTTTCACCATGCCGGGCTGGATCGAGCCGGTTGAGTCTCCCTCCTGCAGGGACTTCCCGGCCCAGTGGATGAGGTGTAGCTGCGAGGACGCTGGAGCCAGCCCTGGCACCGGCCACGCCGTTCAACCGTTTAATTAGTCCGGCCCGATCTCCAGAACGATCCAGGGCGATTTCATGAGTGGACACGAAAACCTGCCAGCAAACATTCAGAGTGTTGTTTTGCTTGCAGGTTTCTTCTGAGTTAGACGAGTCTGACTTCCAGATGACATTAAACATGACTGTCGTTGGGTTTAATACCGGGTTACATTGTTTTATGTACACGTGGTTCTTCTTGGAATCAAACCGCTCTCATTACTCATCTGGGTTGAGGTGTGGAGGTAAAACCACAAACGATACATCATCCCATCAGGTGTGATTGTTCTGACGTTGCTACTAGGGATGTAACGATATAGAAAATCTGATATCTCGGTTATATTGACCAAATTATCACGGTTTACGATATTATCGCGATATTCTTAATTGCTGTACAAATGTCTAAAAAAACATATATAGTAATAATTTCACAATAATTTTCTTGTCATATTAAAACATCAGAAGTCAAAATTTTATCAAAATGAAACTTTCACATTAAAAGGGCAAACAACTGGCACAGAAAGATGTTTTATGTTAAATGAACAAAATAAATAACAGGAACAAAGCTTATTTGTCTGGTGCGAATTTAAATAAACACTTCAACAACCATAGTAGGTCAAAATATGCAAACAATTACCAGGAAACAAAAATTATAGTGCAAGTTCAAATTAAATAAACTTTGGAATTTAACCTTAAATACGTAAAATGTGCAAATAAAGAAACAGTTGTATAGGAGTCAAATATGTTGTTATGAATTGTAGTTCACTCTGTGTGTCTGTGGGTGTCGCTGTGTTGTTACCTGAGGGTCAGGTATAAAGGTAGCTGCCTGTTATTGGTTAGGTGTTGGACCCGGAAGGGCAAAAGGTTTTTGACCGCTGTGGCGCTAACTGGCATCGTTATGGTTTTCGGATCAGTTATTGGAATAAATTCATATTTTAACTACATCAGACGAACATCGTTCCAGTAATTTTTTGATGTCATTTTTCAATGTCCTGCGTGCTATCACCGCTTCCCGCCGTGCTCACGTCACGATGCGGATGTTACAAGCTACAAATTCACGCGAAACACAGTTGCGAGTCGCTCGCAGACTTGAACGAGGCTGATATTACACATCCCGGTAATCGACCGCGATAATGAGATGAAGTCAAACATAAACGTAAAATTTTACAGCGCTTTACCGTAATACCGGTAACCGTTCCATCCCTAGTTGCTACAGTAACTGACAACTAAGATGAGCATTGAGCATTGAATCAGACTGTCAGATGTGTGAATTTGCGCACCAGTGAGTTTCAACCAGGCAGTAAGTCGAAGCAGGTGGAGCCAACACTGAAACGCATTCTTGTCATTCACATCGGATTCCAGGAAATGAATAATAAGCTCTTTCAAAAATTGCAGACACTGTGTGACCGATCTTCTGGGACCATTTCCTGTCATTGGAATCATTTGGAAATGTTTGGTATTCGGTTTGGGCAGCGGCTCCCGCGCCGACTCCTCGTAACTGGAAAAGCCCTCGGCGAGTGACGGCGAGAAGAAGAAGAAGAAGGATCTAGGGGTGTGAAAGCTGTTTGTGCGAGCCAGTGGGCGTCGCCTGGGCGTGGAGACTGCAGGAGGGGAGAAGGCACGGGCCAGGACTCGGTGGCCATGCTTGGTGCTACGTGGTCGGCCTGGTTTTTCCCCACGTTGCCGTTCCCTGCGCGGCGTAATGAATGGCTTCCTACTGGTCTGTGGCCGTGGCCCCAGCTTAAAGAGTATACTTACCAAGGCCCAGAATACACACTGAGCAAGTAGGCCGGCCAGCCAGTGCCTCTGCCTCTGAAAATTCCCAAACAGCAGTCCACCTGCTGCAGACTGGCTCGGTGTCCCTCTCACATCGGCCTTACTGAGATGACTGACTTGATCTCAAACTGAGACCATTTCTTTTCAAGCGTAGGTGTTTTTCATTTCTTATCATGAGAGTCCACTGACCTCCCAGGAAGGATGACGGTCTGAACGGCTCTGGTGTTACCTGGTTGACCTGAGACCAGGATGTTCCTCTTCTGCTGCTGGGGGACACCAGCATGATCTGCTGGCTGGTGTCTCCATCCCTCTTCTCTTCCCTCCTTTCCTCTTCTTCCTTCAGCTCAATCCATAGTTAATTAGGAGTACCTCATTAATGTAATTGTGCTCCATTGTTCCTGTAGTTTTTTTTTTTTTGTGTTGTTTTTAGGGATGCACATGGTTAACCGTTTAACCGTTAACCAATAACAGTAACTCTAACCGATTAATACTAACGGTCAATTTTGTTTTGAAGCTATGTAATTCAATCAACTCATGTGGGCGTGTCGACAGGTGCAACAGGCCTCTGATTGGTCAATTCTACATCCGCGTAGAAAAGAGCGCGTCATCGAAAAAATGAGGAAGTACCCACATCTGTACGATTCTGGTTCTCCACACTACAAAGACAGCACATATTCTAGTAATTCATGGAGGGAGATAGCGATGAATGTGGGTCTGGATACGGCCGAGACGGTGAGGAAGTGGAAAAACGCAAGATAAGTTAGGAAGTTTCGCTAGTTCGTGATTGTCGCTCTTGCGTTGTGGCGTGGAATAACATAGCGGAGACCGCGCTAGTATAAATCAAAAGTGACGGCGGCATCTCTGCTACAAGCTGATGGCGACACATTGCCGCGAGAGAATACACGGGTAAGTGTCCGCATGCGTCCACGACAACGCGCGCAACATTGCGGCAGCCAACCCTCCCAGACTTATCGGTTAACGGTTATTAATCGTTAATGGGCGTCGATTGACGGTCATAAAAAAAATACAAAATGTGCATCCCTAGTTGTTTTGCCTCTACTTACGAACGTCTCTACATCTGAAATTTTCAGGTTACGAAACGCCTCAACGGGAAAATTATGCCTCTTGTTACGAAAGAAATTTCAGGATACGAAAGGCAAAAATACAGTAAGTGCTGCTACTCGCAGCTTGGTTTGAAAGCGGTGCGTCCGAGCTGCACTGCCATTGGCTGTCACTTAGCATCTTGCTGGCATCCCATTGGCTAGGAGGGCCTCTTGTCTGTATGAGCGTAACCCAGCAACCGAGGTAAACGAACAATTTTTACCTCCACCAAGGAGGTTATGTTTTTGCCGGCGTTAATCTGTCTCTTTGTCTGTGTTCAACATAACTCAAAAAGTTATGGATGGATTTTGATGAAATTTTCCAGAGTTGTCGAAAATGTGAAAAGGAAGAACTGATTTCATTTTGGGTGTGATCCGGAAGAAATCCTGGATTCTGGATCACTTTCAAATTTCCAATAATTGTTGCGTTTAGTGGAGGTCTGCGCTCTCTGAGTGCTTTTCTAGTTCTAACATGTATTTCTTACAGGTTTTTACGTCATTTCATGTATTATTTATAATTTATAGAAAATGTATGTTCGAATTTTGGGGGGCTTGGAACGGATTAGGGCATTTACATGGAAAACGCGTTTCTACTTACGAAATTTTCAGGTTACCAAACTACTTCCAGAACCAATTAATTTCGTAACCTGCGGTTCCGTCCCAGTGTTTACCTCCACCTGTGTGTGTAGATGTCTTAGGGACGTCGACTAACATGCTGACCGGCCATGTTGGCCACTTTAGTGTTGCTGCCCACATCTGTTTTTCATAGTCATCTCTGTAGTTCATGTACTAATGTATCAGTCAGAACGTACGTGCGTGGAATCATTAGTTCTAAAGTTAATGGACAATTATTATTTATACATTTTGTCTAATATAGTATTGCCAGGATGTATGTGCTACCTGATAGTAGTACAGGTACTGACCTCGCCTCTCTGAAGAATAATTAAGATTTCTGGATGACATCACATCTGTTGATATTTGAAAACATGAATAAAACGCGGTGAGCTAGCTCATCCCTCCCCCTCCCTCCAGTACCCCCCGAGAAAAAGTGTCCCACAACAATCACGAGCCCTCCTGCTGTCAGTGATCATCGGGAGCATCATTTGTAATGGTTTGGGGGGGGGGGACACAAAAAAGTGTGCTAGGTTTAGGTTGTGTAGAATTGCTTACCCTACCTTTAAAGTAATCTTTTTTTTTTTAATGCCCAAAAACAACATGTTACGACAGAAGTCCAGGAGAGTTTTTCCTTGCCACTGCTTGGCTTTAAGTTATTTTTCTTCCACAATGAGAGTTTTTTTACTGGACATTTTTCTTTGATAGGGATTTAATATAATTTTAGTTAATAATATTTGCTCAGGGGTCCTTTTCTAGGTCTCTGTAAAGCACCTAGAGACAACTTGCATTGTAATTGACGCTATACAAATACAATTAGCCCATGTAAGTTACTTCCCAGGAGTTGAAGAGATTGCTGTGTAGATAGAACACGGTCATCTCTGTGGCTGCATTCAGGAAAAAAAAAAAAAAAAAAGGTCAAGCACAAACCATTAGAAGATAACAGAATCTGTTAGGTAAAATACGTTTTTTTTGTTTTATATTTTGCTTTCCTTCCTGATGCGTCATTCCACAGTTTTAAGGCCTTGTTGAATAAATATGTTAATGCTTAGTACCTGCAACCCTCTTAACTGTATTGCTTTACATAAATTAGGGTGAAGTGGGTCTCTGTTTCAGCAAAAAATACCCGGCTGGTTTCATATCTGCATAAATACATATGCGATCGGTGAAGGTTTTCACTTTGTCCGCATTCTTTCACATTCTCCTCTGGCCCGGTCCAGAAGGATGCTGGAGCCTTTCCCAGAGTCTGCTGGCCAGGAAGGAGGCCGGCTTACATCCTCAGCAGTCAGGGCATTAAAACATTAACACAGGGCTGCGCATTCACACATGGTGGTTATTTAGCTCCTGATTCAGTCAAAGTGCATGTTTGGACTGTGGTACCCCGAAGGAGCTCGCCGGGGCGCAGGAGAGCGCACAGGAAGGGCCGAAGCACAGATAGGAGAGGATGGATAATGCACCCACAGTTCAAGCCCTCATGCTTCGGGTGTCTGTGGTCTGAATGCAGCTCTTTTGAAGCCGACGCGTGAATAACTGTAATAAATAACAGCCCGGTGTGTAAGAATTCAAGCATGTGGGTTCGTCTGTGTCTGCAGGTGCTGTTCCTCCTCCGCTCCTTCCAGGCCGACTCCCACAGACCCCCGCCGGCGGAAAGCGGCATCGGCGAGGCCCTCGGTCGACGCATGTGGCTCGCCTCCCGGTAACTCTAGACGCACGCACACCTTCACCAGATAAGCATCCACTCCTCCGCCTCAGCTCCCCCCCCCCCACGAGAAGAATAACTCCTTGTCTCGCCGTGCATCCCCTCGCCGCTCCGTGTCCTGCTCGGGCTTCCATATCAAAGAAGACCGCCCGCTGACCCGTCTGCAGACCCCGCGCTCTCCCCCCCCTGAAAATCTTCCTGCCAAAGATCCAGGCTTCAAGTTTGGGCACAGATTACCCCATCACCAACCCCCCCCCTCCTTAATGACTGAGGTCAGGCTCAGGTCTCCAGTCTCCGCTATGTTCAGGGCTGCAGGAGATAAAGCGGGGTCGCCGGGTTAGAAACGCCAGCTCCGCTCGGCTACACTGATGAGCCTTTATTAAGATGACTAGGGGAATTCTTGCTCACCAGAGCGCGGCCGGCGTATGTCCGTTTGATCAGGCAGCGCCGGGCCAAGCGCCCGGATCTTAAGGACACGACGGGTCAGAGGATCGCTGTTTTTGGAAAAAAAAAGAAAACCTCCCAGCTCGTGCAGAACACCACTAATTTGAAAAGGCTACTCTCCAGAAAGGATGGAATGCATTGTTCGTCTGGTCTGAGTCACCGTTGGGTTCTGGCCACACGCCGCCTCTCCGTTGTGTCATTTTGGAGTTTTTCTGGCCGGTGTCGGCGCAGTAAAAAAAAAAACGAATCCTCGTGCCCGTGTGGCCGGCTGCAGGTGACTTCGGCTCTGTGGCGGCGCATCAGGCCGACAGCCATCCCGTTAAAGAGCTCTCCGGGGAGTTGTTTGAATTATGATCAAATAATACGGCCTTTTTTTAGCACCCTTTTTGAAATGTAATATCACATTCAGACGTATAAATACACTCAGCTTACCTCACAGGGCTCATCCCTGCCAACATTTCTTGGTTAGCCCATTACGACCTTTGGCTTCTTTTTAAAAAAGCCTTTTAAAACCGAGGGTTTTTCTGGACAACTCAGAACTGTCTACTAAAACTTTATTTCTCTGCCTCTGAAGGAGCTTGAGTCATAGAATGAATAAATGAAAAATCTGTTAAAGTTAAAATTATGCATTTATTGTACGGCTTTATGTTCCCTTCATGTTTGGTTAATAGTTTTAACAAAATATACTCGTTTGTGTCCCTTGAAAACATTGATGCACATGTCACATTTGAAGGGCAAAAATATGCAAACAGTCATGCTAGAAGTAAAAGTACGCCTGTTTCAGTTTTAATATTTAATTCAGGATGCCTCCGGTAGAGCTGAGCGATTTTATCGATTCTGCGATATATATCGATATTTTATTTCCCCAGAGAGTATCGATTTTTCAGCCGCGGGTGTCGATATTCTAAGCTTCTTTCAAAACCCCCGTGTCCCACCTTTAAAAGCTTGCAAGCAACAATTTGCACTGTTTAAATAAATGAAACTATTTTTCTCAACAAATCTTTTATTCATTTTGTCCACCATTTGCAAGCTGCCTGTCAGCCATATAATGTGTAATTGATGCTTTCAGTTCAGTTAATTCAAACAAAGTCATTGGAACACTCACAAGATGTCACCAAAATCACTTTGTCCCTTTAAAATCTTTCAGAAAATGATGTAAATGTATTGTAAGATGAATATCGATATATATCGTATCGTGAGCCGAGTATCATGTATCGTATCGTGCATCGTATTGTATTGTATCGTATCACGAGATTAGTGTATCGCTACAGCCCTAGCTAGTTCAGGGTCGACCCAGTGACTGCAAAGGTCCAGGTCCTGTGGTTGGTAAACAAGCCCAGATCATCACCCCTCCATCACCGTGCTAACTTCCCAAAAGGGAAGTGAAGTGGTTGCGGGGGGGTGTGGTGGAGGCATGGATAAAATCTCTGGAGTTTGTCACAAATGCGTTTGAGTGTTGCGTCTCTCGCCTGGCAACAGCTATGCTTGATGACATCACACGCAGCATCAGCAACAAATGCCAACAAGCCCATCCGTCGCATCGCATCTCTACGGGATCTCGCGCTTCCCATGATGTCCAGAACCTCTTTCTTTTTGCGCTAATGCTCTGTATCGTATCTTTGGCCTCCCCGCTGCTACATCTATCATTAGATGGTCTTTGAAGGGTTCAGTCTGCTGGTTCCACTGGTTAACTGCTCATCATAGGGAACTGTCGGTAGACATCCTCCAGGTAAACTAACATGGAAAAATGATTTTACAATGAATAAGTCACAAGAACGTACAAAGAAAGGCGGGCTGGTTTGGTTCTAACGTGGAGTGCCTCGTTAGTTGAAAACCAGCAGACCAGCTGTTGGGCACGGTGGTGGACGGATGATGATTGGGGCCACGTTTGCAGCTGCGCGGCATGAGCACCAAGCATTCGTTCCATTATCGATACTGTTTAACGATTCGATTCTTTATCAATTCTAATTTTGGGAAAAAGGAGAACAAACAGTTTTATTCACATCAATTTTTTTTACTTAGAAGTCACGACCTTACAAACTCAACAGCGAGGTCAAAAGAGGCCCAAAGCCTGGATAACGTGTTAACTGTTGTAATATGTAACTGTGCAAATACACAAGAATGTGTAACATTTTACTAACAGATTTTTCCTAATAGAAATTAAAAAAAATCTCCCTTTTAAAAGGATATATGAGCTCACTAAGCACTCAAAAATAATAATAAAGAAAGATAAATACTATCAAATACAACGGAACAGAGCATAGTACAAATCTGCAAATACTATGAAGAATTAACAATTCTTTTGCAGAAAAATAATCATGTCTTCCAGCCTCTGAACCAGCCAGACTCTCTCTCTCGTCACGGTCATCTTCTAAATGTAACGCAGAAGGCATTCATTTAATAGCATAGCGTTAATGTTATAGCATGTTTTATAAGAAAGCACATAGGCAGCGGGATAGCTACTTACCAGAGTTGCCTTCCATAGTAACCGCAGAGGTGATCTTAGCTTGGCTACTGCTGCTGGGTTGAGATCCTTCAGTCCGAAGCGTCAAAAACACGACACTCGTTATCGCATGTTGTGTGCGCAAATGTTTCTGCATATTAGCCGTGTTCCCTCCCGACGCTGTTATCTCCACTTTACAATGACTGCTAGTTGCCTTGTTGCCATCTTTCTTTGGTGAAGTGAAGCCAAACTTTGGAGCGTTTGAACCTGGTGGGCGCCATTGTTGTTTACAACTGCAATGCGCGTGCTAAACCGACGTAACTTAATCATCATCATCATCATCGGGTCTCTTCCTCGGCGGCGGGGGTGACGCCATGCGTAGAGCCAATCAGTTTCACCAATCTTCTCCATTTGGGTCGGTCCAGTACTAGAGGCTTCAGTCAGCGACAAACCTAACTGGTGTAGGTCCCTGGTAACAGCGTCCATCCATCGTGTGCGGGGAGCACCGCGGGGGCGTTTCCAGCCGGCAGATTCGGGGTCAAAGTGGAGGATAGCGGGAGGGAGGGAGTCTTTTGAGATGGCCGTACCAGCGCATCCGTCGCTGTGCTGCCAATTGGGACGCCGCCGTAACTTAATCACTTAAGTGCTTTCTGGAATTGACTGTGCGTAACTTGCGTCAATTACGTGAGATTCGTGCTGGTTGGAATCGATAAGAGAATCGCTGGATAAACTGCCAAACGATTCCATGAAATTGAAACACACGGAACCAGTTCTCGATTCCCAACCCTACCGTGAACCTCGGTAAACCAAAGTGTTCCAGGATCAAATGTGGGACCGCCTGTCCGATATCAACCGCAGGACAGCAGGACGGGAACACACCTCAACCCAGCTGACACGCTGTGGTGGGACCTCAGTGAATGACCTCAAAGCAACGTTGCGGAGAAGAACGGGCCAGGGTTCCTCTCCAGTTCTGCAGGAGACCGAAGCAGAAGAACGCCATGCGGCTACTGGAAACCAGTAAACGGTCCTCCAGAGCGCCGAGCTTCCTCTGAGTTATGTGACTTAGTTTGGTACGTCATGTGTTGTCGTTCATCTGAGGTAGGACTTACCTCACTGAGGTAGGACTTACCCCACTGAGGTAGGATTTACCCCACTGAGGTAGGACTTACCTCACTGAGGTAGGACTTACCCCACTGAGGTAGGACTTACCTCACTGAGGTAGGACTTACCCCACTGAGGTAGGTCTTACCCCACTGAGGTAGGACTTACCTCACTGAGGTAGGACTTACCTCACTGAGGTAAGTCCTACCCCAGTGAGGTAGGACTTACCTCACTGAGGTAGGACTTACCTCACTGTAAAAACTGGAAAAGACCGGAGCCATTTCTTTTTTTTTAACTCTGTCCTGATCCATAAAGAGTTGAAAGAGTGTCGTTCCTTTTTGACACGACTGTATGTTGCATCAGGTTGTGATGGTTTAATCCCCCACAGACACACAAACACACACAGTTTCCCTCCAGTCCTCGTCACGCTCTGTCATATGTGTTGCATATGTACGTGTGTGTGTGAAGTGGGCAGAGAATGGGTGTGAGGCTGTGTGTGTGTTATTAATATCAGAGTGATGAAAATATGATGTCAAGCTCACACACTGTCTCCGTTGTTCTCTTCCATACATGCACTCTGGTGGGCTCACGGCACTGCGCTCATATTCCCGATCACACACACACACACACACACACTCTGCAGTGCCCACACATGCTGTTTTATGTTCAGGCACATATAAGACGCTTACATAAACACTCCGAAACAATCCGACCCCGAAGACTCGGCCACTGTGACCAAATGTGAAACTGAATGTAGTGAAGCTGAATTGAAAGGCAGCAGATACAACCGCAGTCCTGTTCTGGAGCCGTCGCCGTCCTGCGTTTGCGTGTGCTACTCAGATTGTGGATGGCGGACGGAGCTGGGGGCGTCTCATGAGACGCTCACGCACCCGTGGCCTCGAGGATGAACCACAGTCAAAACAAACATGGTCGTAGCGTTCGGCGTGCTATCACACAGTCTCTTGACCCAGTGATAACACTGACTTTTTGTTCAGCGTAGCGATCCGAACGATTCTCGTGCACCGTCCAATTATAGCCGCATGAGCTCGACAACAGCGCTTTCTTTTCTTTTTTTTCCTGATTTTTAAAGTAAATAAGTAAATCTCTGAGACAGTTAATCGGTCTCAGAATGAGACTGAAATATTATTTAAAATGATCAAAGTTGACCGCATTGCTGTCAGAAATTCATGTGACAGTAGCATGAAATGACGTTAAGGAAGCTAAGTTTGGTATTTTGTTTTTTTTACATCGATTTGTCTGAGTTATTTTTTTTTTAATCAATAACAAAAACATGGAATTGAATGAGATGGATGACATTTACGCTCTCGTAGCTCTGTTTTGTTCTCTGTGCAGCTTTATTTATTTTATTTACTGCAACAGTTATACAATAATAAAGAATTAAATTGAATTTGCTATTGAGACACAGTTTAAGTTTTGTTAACGTGGCCTACACTAGTCCTTCTCAAATAATGGGGTGCGACCCCTTGGGGGGGCTCGGTGTGATGCCAGGGGGAACGTGCCGTGTTTTTTTGTCATGCTGTTATAAAGTGTAGTTGGACACATACTCCATTAGGGGGCAGTGTTGTTCTCATTGTCACAGTTTGCGCAGGGAGTATTAGCTACATGCGCACACAGCAGGGGATGAAGTGAACAAACCCAAGAGACACCATGGAAAAATTATTATTTTTTAATTTATTCTTTCCTTTTTTTTGGTCTGCATTTACATTTATGATTAGTGCCATCATCTAGCCAAACCATCTAGTTTGTATATGCTATTTAATCTTATAGCCGACTTTTTTTTTGGTGGGAATGTGAAGGGTGAACGTGTCCTTCATCAGTCCTCTCTGGCAGTAAATTCTAACATCTTTTATTAACGTCCTAAATCCTGATTTTGTCAGAGAGGACTAAAAAACACCAGCAGTGAAACATTTAAAGACAAGACAGTTAAAGAGACACAACAGTGAGGTTGTGGTGTGAGCTGGGTTGTGAAGTGTGAGGGGTGTTGTGTAGTGGATGTGTTGTGACAACGAACAAACTTAAAAGATGTTATGTAGAAAGTAGAGAAAACTACTAACAAGAAAACTGGATGAACACCTTCTACCAAGCTATAGACGTGTATGTGGAGAATTGATGTTAGCATTATGGATTGATTGTGTTGACAGTGGGGGGGTTGGGGGAGGGGTCTAAAGCATAAATGTGTCCGGGGAAGCAGCCCACAGCCCGCACTAGAGTGCCCCCCCTCCCCAGGGCCCACCAGCAGGGGCGCACCCAGCCCACCAGCAGGGGCGCACCCAGCCCACCAGCAAGGGCGCACCCAGCCCACCAGCAAGGGCGCACCCAGCCCCACGCACTGGTGCAGGGAGGCCCCCACTGGCGGAGGGCACACCAAAAACAGGGACATGCCAGGACGAAAAGAGAAGAGCCACAGAAAAACTTTTAACGGGGATGAAACCAGATGTCAACAGAAAGTTAAGACGAGGAAATCTGACGATGCTGATGTAGCGCTTGGCTTCACCGTGACTACAGTGGATTGATGCGCTTTAAATCTTTACAGACTGAAAAAACTATTTTAATCAACTTTATTCTTTGTTATTGTTGCTTAGTTGATCTATATGCCTTTCTTTTTTTTGTTTCCCTTAATGTTAGCTATTATTATTTTTATTAGGGCTCATCATGAGGCTGCAGAATTTAATGATTGAACGAGATCTGTCAGTGGTTTTATTTCCAAGACTATAAACCAACATTAAATCATAATTAGTCCCGATTCTCACATTCTCAGGCGACGCTGCCACGTAGAAATGTGCTTCAAGCACAGTTCATCCCGGGATCCACAACGGCAAGTTAAGGTCACCTATTTAAAGAAAATAAAAGATGAGTTCCAGTGAAATGTACTTGGCTGATGTGGGAATCTGCCCCGAGGTCTGATGGACTGCCACGCAAATCTGTGAAGGCACCAGACTGATACGGTACTCACAAGAAAGGTCATCAAACCAGAGCAAATGAAGTCCACCGAACTAGTACCGCAGACGAGCCCATCGGGCTCAGCCCGACACCCAGAGGAGTTTAGTCCGTGTTTATGTGCGGCGTCGACTGAATGGTGCTCTACACCAGCGGGATACATGGAGCTGAACCCGCTAACCAGCGACGCTTCAGTTCACCCAGATATCCAAACTGGAAATCTGACGTTCAACATGAAGAACGAATCTCCAGACGTCCACTGTTAGAGACAGTTTGTATTGTTACAAACGTTATACAAATACAAATACATTTCCATGACGCAGAAATAACGACTGGTTTTTGGCTGGTGCTGCCACCTACTGGATACTCAGGTTTCCCTGAAAACATATCTGAGCATTCGTGTCTGGAAATATTTTACACTTAATGAAAGGGAAATACATTGATCCCTTATTTTTCGTGGTTAATGGGGACCGGCCCCCCCCCCCCCCCACGAAAATCAAAATCCGTGAACTGGAGCCCGAGCCCCCCGAGCCTAAATAATGTGTTTAAAATATGTTTAAAAACCGTAAAAAGTAGCGAGGCACTGCAGCGAAACAAGACAAAGGCTCAACTGTGGTCTTTCTGTTACCTTCACAGCCTCTGGTCTCTGAACCGTAGTAAAGAACAAACCGCTGGTATTGTGCTAATTTTGGCTCGTAATTGGCGAGTAACAAGCTAACAACAACAAAAGAAAAAGTCCGGTTTTCTCTGCATGGAATGAGCACTTTATTCTGGCACTGCAGGAACTTGTAACATCACACAGGTTGTATTGTTTGGCTCCTGACTCCACTTTTCATCTAACCCCGTTTTCTTCTGCTGTCCCACAACACATACACTCCATTACCCATAAGGCCACCTTCTTAAAAGGGCCAGGCTGGCTCACAGCATTTCTTCGCTGTGAGAGAACGCGCACAACATCCTGTGATGTTTCCGCAATTTTTTCTTTTTATTCTTTTTTTTTTTTTTTTATATGATATATTTCTGAAAAATCCGCAAATAATAATAATATAATAATATAATAATAACTTAGAACGAATAGGCGAGGGATCACTGTACACCAAAACACTACCATAAATTACATTTTCGAATAAAATTATTGATAAATGACTGTGTGTTTGTGTTCTACATTTTCAATGGGATCAGTTATTTATGGGATCTCATGGTCGGGTTCGAGGTGCCGTTTGGTGGTGGGCAGCTTTGGTGGTGAGCAGGTTGGGGTGCAGGAGTCGACACCCGGCGTTCCCCCCCCGGTGCTTGAACATCTGGACAAGCAAGGTATTTTGCAACTGGATCCCCAAGAGAGGGAAACCCAGTGCTGGTTGGAGGTCTGCTGCACCACATCAGCACCAGCTGTGATCCAGACTGTAGTAGTGGTTGTGGTCACTGGTTGATGCTGAGGAAGAGTTGGAGGTCAACGCCGCTGCTCTGTGTCTGGCTGCTGGGCTGATGAAGCTCTGGGGTGGATGGGGGGGGACAGACGCACACATTCATCTATCTTCTTCTTTTGTGCTCCACCGTCTGTGATTTTAGTCTGACAGAATCAGGGTTTTTTAAGTTAATAAAGTATGTTAAATCAAACTGTCAAAGAGGGCTGCTGAAGAACACGCTCACCATCACACTTACACACAAGAAAACTGACATCTGCTGCAGGATTAAATGGCATTTATACATATATATTAGGCCTGGGCAAGAACGTGTAATTATCATATTAACTCATTTATTTATTAACATCAACATTTATTTTATCGTGCGTTAACCCACGTTGCTCACATGCTTTATTTTGAAAAGTCTGTTACTGGCTGCTGCGGAACCAGAAGAGAATTGAAGGAAAAACAGACATGAAGACGGTAAAGTTACAGAACGTTACATCGACATTTTCATTTTAAAGTTCTCCCAGATGGAGGATTCGACAGAAACAAGGTTATTTGTAACAACTGACAAGTTGAACTCGCCATTACCTCATAAACTGCTTGTTTTAATGTTCTGATTGTGGCTTAGGATTTTGTTGGTCGACTTTTTTTTAATTTTTTATAAAAACAGGATGACATTAATGTCCTGGCAGTAGCAATAAGCTTTATTTTATTTGACATTTTTTAAGATGAGATTTACACTAAATATGTGTTACTGACAAGTGCTGATGTTAAAAGTGTTTGAACAACAAATGTTATAGCATTTTAGTTCATATGGCAGCAGAACATTTAAATAAAAATGACCTTTACACTACTTTTGAATTCATTATTTGATTTTGCGTACACAATGCGAATAATCGTGATTAAAAAGGAAAATCATGTCATTAATTGCGATTTAAAATTTTTTGCTTTGCCCTGCCCTAATATATATAAATAAAAGTGCACTTTAAACTACTTTTGAATTCATTATTTGATTTTGCGTATACAGTGCCATTAATTGTTAATTGCGATTTATTGTGATTAATCAGGGAAATCATGCGATTAATCGTGATTAAAAATTCCTAATATATGTGTATATATATATATATATATGTATATATATAGGTAGCACGGTGGCTTAGTTGTTAGCACTGTTGCCTCACAGCTAGAAGGTTCCTGGTTCGAACCTCGGCAGGGGGGGGTCCTGGATTGAACCTCGGCCTTTCTGTGTGGAGTTTGCATGTTCCCCGTGCTTGCGTGGGTTCTCTCCGGGTACTCCGGCTTCCTCCCAAGTCCAAAAGATTGCATGTCAGGTTAATTGATATTCCAAATTGCCCATAGGGTGTGAATGTGAGTGTGAACGTTGTGTGCCTGTATGTGTGACCCTGCGATGGATGGCGACCTGTCCAGGTGGACCCCTGCCTTTCGCCCGTAGACAGCTGGGATAGGCTCAGCAGATCCCCGTGACCCATCAAGGATGAAACGGGTTATAGAAAATGGATGGATGGATATATATATATATGTATACATATATGTACATAAAAGTTGCACTTTACACTACTTTTGAATTCATTATTTGATTTTGTGTACACAATGCGATTAATGGATTTAAAATTTTAATCGGTGCCCAGTCTAATTGTATATATATATATATATATATATATATATATATATATATATATATATAAGTGCACTTTAAACTGCTTTTGAATTCATTATTTGGTTTTGCGTATACAGTGCCATTAATTGTTAATTGTGATTAATCAGGGAAATCATGCGATTAATCGTGATTAAAAATTTTAATCATTGCCCAGCCCTAATATATATATATAAATAAAAGTGCACTTTAAACTACTTTTGAATTCATTATTTGATTTTGCTTATACAATGTGATTAATTGTTAATTGCGATTAATTGTGATTAATTAGGGAAATCATGCGATTAATCGCAATTCACAATTTTAATATATAAATATATATATACACATACACACACACACATACACACAGATTTTGGCAGCCATTAATATATATGCAGACAGTCCAGAAAAAGATGTTATTTCCTGCAACAATAGACACAGCAGTCAGTTGTTCCGGAGGATCACGAAGAGCCTCACAACAGTAGATTCTTTGAGTCCCAAGTGTTGAGTAACCCAGTTCAGTATTTTGCCATGATGCATGAGTCAGTTTCTGAAGAGAAAATCTTCATCTGTGATCCTAATGGAAACCAGATGATCAGTGACCGGAGGCTGCAGGGTTATCTGTCTCCATCAGGAGAGCCTTAGGAACATTTAAACAGCCTTCTCTTTTATAAAAGACCTCCTTCATGAGAAAAAAAAAAAAAAAGTTAAAGCGTGGATTTTCCCCACGCTTTCTAAATGTTGTTCAGTCCCACTGAGGCATCTTTCTCTCTCGTCAGGCAGAACAGCTGTGTGGTGACCAGAGGAGCCTTTCTGGACGTGTTGCTGTGCCTGGTTGGTCCGAAGATCGGCCTCCTGGAAGGTGAGCAGCTCCTGTGGGATCACCTGTGCAGGTGTTCCACCGATCCTTCCGCGCAGATCCTGTTACCGCAGCATCCCAGTAATAAAGGATCTTGTTGGAAATGAAGCTTTGTTGTTGAAAACATTACACAGCAGGCTTTTAAAAACCGTTTTCCTGTGATGCGTCACACGGCTTCGCAGTGAGCAACACAGTCTGGATTCCACAGAAACACATGATGGTGCACCAATATGTACCTTTGAGGCCTGATACGTGGTTCTTAGAAGCTCTTAAATTTAGAGCGACAGATATTAAACCTGGAGAAAATGATGCATATTTAAGGCCTGATACGTACAGAAATGTTCAAAAGTTAAAACCCCCCCATCTTTTCACTTAAAGATCTATCAGGACAAGATTAGAAAATTAGTTTTACCTCATTTACAGACACTACCAAGTCTTAAAATAAGGAGGTAAAACCTCAGAGGAGCAACGCGCCATATTACACACATTCAGAATAAATTGAGACTTATAGCAGAAACAAATAGTTCAAAGTTAAATACACCTCATTACTCAACAGATTTAGGCATTTGGGGCACATTATATTCTAAATCAGATCACAAAGAAAAATGTTTCAAATTTGACTACTGTTTATTTGACAAAAGGTGAAGGAAATTGAATATCAGGCTGTTAAAAAAAAAATCTATGTAGTTTAGTCAGTGAGGTAAAAACAGGTGTCAAACAGGTGAGTCTTATGTGTAATGTGTAATGAAAACAGGAAGTCTCGTCCTCGATTATAAAACCACCCCCATATTTAAGAATATGACTTCTAAATTAAAATATTGTCCCATATTCAGGCTGGAGAGCACTTTGGTTCATCTATATATGAGCTGAGTTTTCATTCAGATTTTCACAGTATTGCAGTTATTATAGTATGTGATTCCAGCGCCGCCATGATACCTGAACTGCGCACAAATCCATTTTCAGGTCACGTAAACCGGACAATTAAATATTAAAAACAAATTCAGTCCCGTGACTCGTTTTTCATTTTTGTATTTTTGATCCAAGTCTAAAATTGAAATATAAAAAAACAAGCATTTTTTCTTTTTTTGTGTGTTAGATTAAAAAATGAAAAACAAAATAAAATGTCACTTTAATTTTTTACATTTTTGATTGACAATTGAAAATGGAAAGAACGAATTATACACAGATTTATAAAGTTACAGAACTTTTTCATGGATATTTTTATTTCAAAGTTCCCCTAAACAGAGGATTCAACAGAAACAAGGTTATTTGTAAGCTTTATATTATTTGACATTTTTTAAGATGAGATTTACACTAAATATGTGTTACTGACAAGTGCTGATGTTAATGTTCTGGTACTTTAGTTCATATGGCAGCAGAACATTTAAATAAAAGTGACCTTTACACTACTTTTGAATTCATTATTTGATTTTCTGTATACAACGCGATTAATGGCGATAAATCAGGGAAATCATGCGATTAATCGCGATAAATCAGGGAAAAATGATGCGATTAATCGCGATCAAAAATTGTAATCGTTGCCCAGCCCTATTCTAAAGAAAATGAGGTTGGACCTCACAACAGCAACGTCGTACTTATACAGCACCGTTCCAGTCCGGGAACCTCTCAAGGTTCGTGTTTGTGTTTGTCAGTGTTTGGATAATAAATTACTGATGCAGGAAGTTTGAGTCTATAAATATCTTCAGCTCCTTTTTGAGGAGCTGCTCTCACATGTGCACTCAACTGTAGCAAAAACAAAAAAAAAAAACATAACCAAAAGCCCAAAAACCCAACATGTCAAGAACTTTCCCGCTGGCGCCGGTGGAAGAGCGACTGTCCACGTTCAACGGGCCCAGTAAAGAAACCGGATGTCACCAGTCGACAGATGAGCGAGTCTTGAAAATCACGATAACTTTACTGCGCTAACTGCATGTGAAGGTTCGTTTTCTGGCTTCTTTGAGAACAAACGCGTGAAGTCGGCCCCCAGTGGTCCGCTGTGGATGTCAGGAAGCTGCCGGGTCGGTTCATCGCCCTACTGTGCAGCAGCTGCTCTCCCTCCACAGGCTCCTTCCACATCTGAGCTCACGACTGGGAAGGTTCGCCGGAGAGCTCCGCGTTCAGATTTATCGCTGACAGGAGTCGGCTTAATGTCTCCGCGAGTTCAGAGAAGCGCCCCCCGCTGAGCGAATGTGTGCTAATGTGTGCGTGCTGCGTGCCGGCCCGCGCGGCGGAGGAATGTGAAACCAAAGGCGAGCGTATCGTCTGACAGATGGTGGGATTGTGCTTCTGACCCACTTTTCTGGAAGAGCGCTGTACGGGGAGGAAGGAGGGGAGGGGCTCTCGTGTTTTCGGGCCGGCCATGTGCCGAACACATGCTCGTCCTGACGCTGGAAACATTGAGGAATTCTCCAGGCGAGCGTGTAGATGGAGCAGCGGGCCGGGCCCAGCTTGGCTCCGCTCCTTACATAACTGAAATCACACCCTGTGGCTGCCACTCTCACGCCCCTGTTGTCAGGGATGCACGATAACTGTTTCCAAAAACCGATACCGATAACCGATAACTTTCAGCTCCTAACAGCCGATACCGATAACTGGTGCTGGGCGATATGGAAAAAATCATATATCACGATATGGACTATTTTATATCACGATAACGATATATATCACAATATACCATAATAAAGTATGTTTTCAGTTATTCTCTGAAAAGTTTGACAAAAATTTAATTGCTTACTTTTCAACTTTATTTTGAAAGGACATTTAGCTGAACTGTCACAAACATACATTTTAGTGCAGCAAAAACAGGTAGGTACAGAGGTACAGTAGCTTTCACATTTTTTTTTTACAGTGCACAACAGTTTCTGAGAGGAAAAACACATTTTTGCACTGAAGTTCAGCTATAAAAAATAAACACAAAAAAATATTTTTTAACTTTCTGAAATCTGTAACCTTGTAGTGCAAAGTTTGCAAACCAATATAAAGTGTCTAAAGTAAACATCAGGGTTGAAGAGAACTCTGTTTAAGGCATTAACCATGAATAAAAGTGCAAACATAAAGAGGGCTACTTTGTAGAAGTAGATATGATTCTATTAAATTTATCGTTGCAGGTTATTCAATTACATATTTGCTGTAATAATTGATAAAATTAGGTTAGAAACGATAGAAACGATAGAAGAGAAATGGCACGATATACACTTTTATATCGTCCCCACGATATATATCGTCATATTGCCCAGCACTACCGATAACTGATAACACACACATATACCTAAGATCATCACATCAATACTATGAACAAAATCAAAAATAGTTTTGACTTTTTAAATGAACAGATATTTATTTTTTCCAATGAAAAATTATTGGCAAGCCTCTCAAACATTTTTGTAAAGCTATCAAACAAACTTATCTGATAACTCACATCAACTTAAATAAGGTTCATTACTGACTGATATAAAAAATAAAGGCTCCTTATCTGATGGAAATACATGCATCAAAATTACTAACTGAAATTGAATAATACCTTTGATCAAAGTAAATGAGGTTCAGTAGTTTTTGTTTTTTATTTTTTAATCTCATAGAAGCTTTAGATGAGAGTAATAAGGGAGAGGAGCGTTAGCATTAGCTTCCATTAGCTCAAGTTAGCGCGATTTCAAAAACTCCATGGAAGCGATTGTTATGTTGTAGGTGGCTGATCAGGTTTTACGTATTAAAGCTTGTGCTTCCCTCCTCGTAGAATTCGCTCGGAGGATTCGTCACAAATAACCACCAAACTATCTTCTTCTGAAACTTTAACGAAGTTCCACGCCGCCATGTTTGTTGTGATCAGTAGGCTGTGCTGCAGGCTGCATTCAAGGTGTAACGTAAATTCCCACGTTCCCTCATTTGCTAGTCGTTCTTTCAGCCTTTTTTTCTTTTTTTTCCTTTTTTTTATGTGCAACATGTGGGAAAATACTGCGAATATCAATTAAAGTTCAGCAACTACCTAAAAGTTATGACCGAGTTAACAAGTTGTTGTTTTCTGGCATGAGGGGGTATTCTTGATTTTCCTTATTGAGTAATCGTTTTTTTTTTCTGATTACGCCGACGTGACTTGGAACATAACATTCACTGCCGGTCATTTAAGGCTCAGAGGGAGCGAGCACTGCCGTGTTGACAAAAATATAAATGTTATCGGGGCTATTTGTCGTGATATTGGACTTATCGGGATGACGTCATAATTTCCTGTTATCGGCCCAATAGTTGTCGTGCACCCCTGTCTGTTGTTATCAGAGGTCTGTCCTAAACTCCATCCGTCACCCCTTCTCTGGTGGTGTTTGGACAATCCCCCCCCACCACCACCACCATCCCTTTTCCTGTTGTGTAATCAGATGCTGAGATAAAAAGGATCTCAGAAGTGCCTGGCACCAGAGTTGAAGAGGTGAACAATCCTCTTTTTCAATATTACTTTTTAACTGGCTCCCCGCAATAAATAGGAACTGTGCATGTACCATCCAGCTCTTCTGGGCTCTCAACACGGGTCTTTGTGAGCCGTCCCAGCCTTTTGATCCATGCAGACTCATTAAAAGAGGAAAAAAAAAAAGCCCCCACCATCCATTGCTTCATCTCCACCTCTGCCAGCCTACTGGTTCTTTGCTTTCTAGCCATGCCAGTAAAGTGAGCTGAAAGGTCTGGTGTGAAGGAGGGTGGGGGGCGGGGGATCACCCAAATGTTTTAAGTGCAACCAAGTTTGCTGGAATGTGATGTGTTTCCATAAGCGTGCTAACAGATGATGCCGACGGAGCCTCGACCCATTCTGCTCAGACACCAGATACTCTGCTTCTGATGAATTCTGATGAATGCTGAATGATGTCAGCGTCAAGCAGATTATTCAAAACAAGTTTTTTCTAATGACTAGTCGCGTTGCGAGCAAAGCAAAAGGCTGTTTATTCTATTATCCCTTCACTCAACACTCTGCTTATGGGGGAATTTTAGACATTTTATGTGCCACGGTCCATTTAGAGTAAATAATAGAATGAAGTATGCTTTAAAGCGTCTCTACTCGAGGACCGCGGCCAGTTTTCTCAGGTTCTCCCGACGCTCACTCAAAATCCAATTCAGTTCGGTTTATTAGTCCTGCGCCAGTTCACTACAAGACATCTCCAGGCGCTTTACACGGACAGTAAATGTGTTAATTGCGCTCCAGTAAAAATACAGTCCAGTTACTTTCCAATCCGATGCCTTGTCCTAGTTTTGAATCCACTTCATTCCAGATTAAATCTAATCCAAAACTCATACAGCCCCCGTTCATTAAAAGAACCCAACATCAAGTTTCTGAAACTTAATGAGAAGACCAGCAGTCGTCCACAGGCCAGTGGCTGTCGTCATGGTAACTACTTCTACAGCATTTTTTTTTTCCAGTTTTTGGTCCTAAAACAGTATTACCAAGGTATCGTAGTAACCAAAGGTTTCATACACTATACTGCCAAAAGTATTCCCTCACCTGCCTTGACTCTCATCTGAGCTTTAGCTCCTCCCATTCCTAATCAATATGATGTGAGTCCACCTTTGCAGCTAGAACAGCTTCAGCTCTTCTGGGAAGGGTGTCCACAAGGTTTAGGAGTGTTTATGGGGATTTTTGTCCATTCTTCCAGAAGAACATTAGTGAGGTCAAACACTGATGTTGGACCAGAAGGTCTGGTTCTGGTTCTGCTCTAATTCATCCCAAAGGTCTTCTATCAGGTTGAGGTCAGGACTCTGTGCAGGTCAGTCCAGTTCCTCCACACCAGACTCTTCCATCCATGTCTTTATGGATCTTGCTTTGTGCACTGGTGCACAGTAATGTTGAAGAGGAAGGACCCAGCTCCAAACTGGTCCCACAAAGTTGGGAGCATGGAATTGTCCAAAATGTCTTGGTCTGCTGAAGCTTTCAGTCTGCATGTCTAGGTGCTTGATTTTATCCACCTGTGGACATGGAAGTGACTGAAACACCTGATTCTGATCATTTGAATGAAATACTCTTGGCAATATAGTGTATAATGTTATAGAGGATGGATGGATGGTTGGTCTCCTCATTTGGGGCTTTTACATGACCAAGTCTTGCCTTAGTCTGAAATCGTAGTTTTCAAATGCATATAAAAGTCTGACTGCAATCAAACTAAACCAAACAATCATAGTCAGACGAACACACCCAGATAACGGGGTTGAAGTCGAGCTAATCCCTGCTTGGAAACATCCACTTGAACTGGAGCTACTGGCCTGCTCCGCAGTTCCCGCTCCAGACTTTGACCTGGAAGTACCGGGAGAAGCTGAGGGGATGCAATACAGACAAAGGAAATAGAAACAACAGCGTGCGAGACGTACGAAATGTTTCCCGGCCGACGTTCCAGACCGAGGATATGCTGATGCGAATGTATTTCCTGGCAGGCCTGGAAATTCCTTGGCGGGAATGCCTCAGCAGAGCTGAGCTGCAGGAAGGCCGGCCCGGGTCATCCTGTTGGCCATTTCTCTCGTGTGCTGCCACCAGCTGAACCAAATGTTCGTGCTGTTTTGATGTGTGTTGTAATTGGTCAACTGGAAAAAACCCAACGCTAACAAGTTGAAAGTGAGCACCGTCGCCACCTGTCTTGGTGGAGTGCAACTTCCAATTCCTCCCTTAACCCTCAATTTTTGGCCCTCAATCTTAACCCTCGGGCTGTATCAGATCCCGTGTTGTCTCTGTATTCCCTGAAATGACACAGGTATAACACTGAAAAGAGCGCCGTATATTCTCTAAATAATATTAGCTAATAACACAATAGAGGATACATCATTCAGTCCTCTGTCGCTACACAACAAGGTATACAAGTAACGTGAAGCCGACCGGGGACCGCCGGTCCGGCAGCAAACATCGTAAAGTAAAAAAATTAATGTTACGCAACAACGATGTTAATCCAAGAAAAAAGTCTCAAACAAAGACAATAAGATGGTTTCGTAACATTTACATCTTTAAGAACTACGAAGATACTTACATTTGTAGCTAGCTTTTTTTGTCGCCATCCTTTTCGAATATGTCCTGGCTAAATCACCCGTGCCTTCTGGGTAGCCCTTACTTCCAAGAGTGGTGCCGGAGAATCTCAATATTGAGGGCGATCCAGCCCTCAAACTCGTCCCTCAATTTGACGCACTTTCCCTTAGCGGGAGCGCGCATTTTTGAGATTGAGGGTTGAGATTGAGGGTTAAGGGAGGAGTTGGAATTCACCCTTACTTTGGTTGATAAATCATTCCCTCCATGTGCTTTAATATTGGGACAGTTAAACAGCGTTGAACTAGGCCACCTTCAAACTGTACAACTTAAGCAAGTCATCTCCAATGCCAGGCAGATATCTAGAACGCTGAATATGTGGAGCTGCCAGTGATGAAGGAGCTGCAGCAGCGCCAACGGCCTAAACCACTCATTTCTTACGGGGGTCCTTTTTCAGATATACAACTTCCGTTTAATGCATCATTTTTGCATCATTTCTGAACTGCTTTGATGACAAAAGATTCACCGAGTGACTCAGCTGTTGTCGGATCGTAAAGCTTTGGCCCACCTGACATCCACCAGTCATGAAGTGTGAACGCCGCAACAACTCTCCCAGTTAGGGTTAGGGTAGTCCTGGGGTACCTCATTGTGCAACATTAAGCTTTTAAAATGTAGCTTTTGCTAATGTTCATACAACGAGAGCCTGCAGACAAAATGCTTGCTATGTCTTTCAGCTGAGCTGCAACGAGTTATGTGAAGGAGGAAGCATTAGAGCGGTTTATAACACGTTGTGGAGATACTGCACATGTGCAGCGCGCATTAACAGAGTTAGTAAAAAAGAAATACAAGCACATCTTTGAAGTTTTTGACTTCTTTTGTTTTGAAGTTCAGCAAATGAAAAACAATGTTTTGCCACAACGAGGCTTCCAAAAACTGCTCGGTAAGTCGCACCCCTTTAAAACGAAGCCGTGATTGTCTTGAGTTTTTATTTGACACTAATAGTACACTCGTAATAAAATTTCCTCTGAAATTAAAAAAAAAAAAAATAATAACCTGACTGTGACTGGAAGACGACGTCATGATTTTCTGCCACTCTTTTAGGATAATATACCAACATGTGTTTTATTCAGTGCATTTTTTAATTAGTAATTAGTGGTACAATCCCCAGCAAACTGTAAAGCTCCATCATCATGAGAGGTTCACAGTTTTCAGGCGCACACACACACAAACACACACACATACACGTAGTGTCTGGGATTTGTTTTTCACAGTTTGGGTAATGATGGTGAAAAGCTGATGTGAAATCCAGCTGTGCGCTTGCATGTGAGATCACGTGCAAGCGTCTTTCCAAAGCTCGACGCAGCAAAGTTACTCAGCTTTTAGTGGGCTGCTGCCAGCGCTATATTAAAGACACACAGAGCACTTCTGTTCAGGTTCGCGGTGGAGCTTTACATTTCTTTCATAGCGCGCTCACACACATGTGTTCGAGCGTTGCATAACGGGCACAACCTTTTCTATTTCCTATTGACACATCTAAAATTACCTTTTCAATGGCGGCAGTGTAAGAACTGGCATGGCTGACCTTCTGCCCTCCATCCGAGCTCAGCTGACGACGGGAACCATCCTCCCCTGAACCGCCAACGGGCCGGCTCGGGTTTATTTAAACCAGACGTCGTGGTTGCGTTGAGTTCAGATATTTGACCTTCACACAGGAAAAGGCAGAGTCCCACCCGCAGATGATACGAATCTCGTTGCTTTATGGGAAATAGTTTCATTTTTCTCCTTATGTAACCTGCGTGTTGGTCGTTTTCTTAACTGGCCGCCAAAGTTCAGACCGCATCGCCGCAGAGTTCAGTCCTCCTGTTTTCATTCAGGCGTCTGCACGGTAACACCAACACCGCCGAGTTAAGGCTGGGCCTTTCACGTCTTAAATTTCACGCAGACGCACCGGGGGGAAGTCGGCATAATCACAGGCCCGTGATGCGTGTTTGGCTCGACTGTATTCTCCGTGTCCTCGAGTCTTTTCATGGTTCGAGTCTTGAAGGGGGGAGCAACGGTTTGGGTGTTCCTGCTCCACAGAGCCATGATGGTTTGCAGTTTCTCCGATCTCTCTGTGAAGCAAAAACAACATTTCCATCTAGTATACACCCTACCACCAAATATGTGATGTGTCCATCATTTAGGATGTGAAGCTACTGCTTTCCTCAAACCGGCACCTTTGTGAGGATGCGCATTAGGGCTGTAGCGATACACTAATCTCACGATACGATACACGATATTCGGCTAATGTGTAATTGATGCTTTCAGTTCAATAAATTCATGGGAACACTCACAAGATGTCACCAAAATCACTTTGTCCCTTTAAAATCTTTCGGAAAATGATGTAGATGTATTGTAAGATGAATATCGATATATATCGTATCGTGAGCTGAATATCGTGTATTAGTGCTGGGCGATATGGAAAAAATCACATATCACGATATGGACTATTTTATATCACGATAACGATATATATCACGATATACCATAATAAAGTATGTTTTCAGTTATTCTCTGAAAAGTTTGACAAAAATTTCATTGCTTACTTTTCAACTTTATTTTGAAAGGACATTTAGCTGAACTGTCACAAACATACATTTTAGTGCAGCAAAAACAGGTAGGTACAGAGGTACAGTAGCTTTCACATTTTTTTTAAAGTGCACAACAGTTTCTGAGAGGAAAAACACATTTTTGCGCTGAAGTTCAGCTATAAAAAATAAACACAAATTATTTTTCAACTTTCTGAAATCTGTAACCTTGTAGTGCAAAGTTTGCAAACCAATATAAAGTGTCTAAAGTAAACATCAGGGTTGAAGAGAACTCTGTTTAAGGCATTAACCATGAATAAAAGTGCAAACATAAAAGGCTACTTTGTAGAAGTAGATATGATTCTATCAAATTTATCGTTGCAGGTTATTTAATTACATATTTGCTGTAATAATTGATAAAATTAGGTTAGAAACGATAGAAGAGAAATGGCACGATACATACTTTTCTATCGTCCCCACAATATGTATCGTCATATTGCCCAGCACTATCGTGTATCTCGTATTGTATCTTGAGATTAGTGTATCACTACAGCCCTACTAAAGACTATAATTATTTTAAATTTAGCCTGATCTTGACAGGGAAAGAAACACACTGCAGTTAATTCAGGGAGTCATTTATTTTTATTTTTTTACGTGTTTCAGAATGAAGGCCTAACTCTCTGATCCTAGGATCCTGATGCACCTCAGGAACTTAATAAATCACCAGACCACCTTCCTCCGTTGCTCCACAGTCCAGTGTGTCTTCTCCTTAGAAAAACTGAACCTTTTTTTTTTCCTCCTCGTTTCCCAGCAGTATAAATGATAATTGGTTTTTCTGTGTTGAAACTGTGGAAAAACCAGTCGGTCTTTAGCGCCAGGACTCCGAACCTGCTTTTACTTTCACTATTAAACACTGCTGTGACCTTTACTGTTTATTGATTTATTTTTGGGTTTAAATTAGGGCTGTAGCGATACACTAATCCTGCAATACGATACACGATATTCGGCTCACGATACGATATATATCGATATTCATCTTAACATACATTGACATCATTTTCTGAAAGATTTTAACAGGACAAAGTGATTTTGGTGACATCTTGTGAGTGTTCCAATGACTTTGTTTGAATTAATTGAACTGAAAGCATCAATTACACATTATATGGCTGCAAAGTGTAAGAGGAGCACCCGTGCGGGACATGGGGTTTTTGAAGGGAAATTAGAATATCGATACACGTGGCTGAAAAATAAAAATAAAAAATTGATATTAGGGCTGGGCAACGATTAAAATGTTTAATGGCGATTAATCACATTATTTCCCTGATTAATCACGATTAATCACATTGTATACGCAAAATCAAACAATGTATTTAAACATAGTGTAAATTGCACTTTTATTAAAATGTTGTGCTAAAGTGCCATAACTTAACACTTTTGACATCAGCACTTGTCAGTAACACATATTTAAATTAAATCTCATCTTAAAAAATATAAAATGAAAATAAAGCTTATCGCTACTGCCAGGGCATTAATGTCATCCTATTTTTATGAAAGAAAAAAAAAGTCTACAAAGAAAATCCAACAAAATGATTGTGTCTCAGCACAATCAGAACATTAAAACAGGTAATTTCTGAGGTAACAGCAAAAACTTTTAACGGGGAGTTCAACTTGTAAGTTGTTACAAATAACCTTGTTTCTGTTGAATCCTCCGTCTGGGAGAACTTTAAAATGAAAATGTCCATGTTAAAGTTCAGTAACTTTACCAATCTGTGTATCATTAATTCTTTCCATTTTCAATTGTTAATAAAAAAGATAAAAATAAAAAATGCCTGTCTTTTTTTTTTATATATATTTCAATTTTAGACTTGGATCAAAAATACAAAATTAAAAAACAGGCCACAGAACTGAATTTGTTTTATAATGGAGGACTGGACTTTCTGTTGTCATTACACATCTGTGCCACTAGATGGAGCCGCACTGCAGTAACCAGCTAGAGAACAGCAGGACAGTGAACACATGGAGCAGATCTGATGGAACATGGAGGAATGACACGAAAGTTTTGTTGCAGTCCAGAATTTTCTTTTTCAGACAGAATTGTTAATATTGCTACCTGAGTTGCTACCCGAACTGTAAAGTTCACGGATTTTTACCGTTCTCCATGTCTGTTTTCGTTTTACCGCATGTTTACCTGCAAATTGTCATTCGGTTCTGCAGCAGCCAGTAACAGACTTTTCAAAACAAAAGCATGTGAGCAACAACGCGCGATAAAATAATTGTCGGTGTTAATAAATTAATAAGTTAACACGATAATGCGCGTTAACTTGCCCCAACTTGTTGCAGCTGAAACACATTAATTACTGCGTGAACTTAAACCTGCACCAGCTCACATCAGTGATGACGCAGGAGTTCAGGGCGAGCGCGCACACGTGCGTTTTGTGTCCCTCTGAAGCTAAAATCGAGCCATTACGGCCTCCTAAACCCTCTCCTGAGACCCGGATTGAAAGCTTTAGCCGGGATTTGCTTTCCAGAGGATCCCAAAATATCCAGTAAGGATCACAGGACAGTTTATTTGAGTTTGGGTACGAAGCAGCTGCAGGTTTGCACCTGTACACACAGATTTGAATAGACACAGCTGTGGGAGAACAATGGCTATTTATGATCACACATGAAAAATGGCGGCGCGACGGCCCTCACAGGAGCGCCTTTCATTCGCAGAGGGAACGCTCGGCGACTCCTCCCTCCTCCGCCACTCTAGTTTCAATAAACGCCGTCATAAAAAACAGCTTTGCATCCCGGCTAATTATGCTTCTCCCCTTTTCTTTTTTAAATATCTTTTCCATTTGACTTTTTCTTCTCCACTTTGGCTTCTTTTTCTTTCCATCTTCGTCCCTCGTTTCTGATGGTTTCACGGCAACTCTCCCTCGCTTCCCCGTCGTGTTTCCGCCTTTTGTCGGATCCGACCGTGGATGGAGAAGCGGCGTCGGCCTGTGACGAGCTGATGCCAGCACGCCGCTTCTTCAGCTCCCACCAGACGTTTTTTTTTGTTTTTTTTGTTTTTTTTTTTGGAGCTCCGCCGTGACGGACAGCTGCTCTCTCTTTGACACGCTTCCTCTCCCTTTCAGTCGTCTTCCTCCTTTTTCCTCCCTTTATCATCGGCGTCGTTATTGTGCCCTTAACCCCCCCCCATTATAACCGTCAGGCTATGCTTATTTGGCCCCAGACCCCCCTTTGAGGATCAGGTTCCACGGTAACTTGGCCCATCTCTGGAGGAATGCGGCGTTTCCCGCTCTTTTGTCAGGCCACGTTTAGAGCAGCTCTGTGGGGGCAGATAGAGTTGCACTGGGTTTCATAAGCTAAATTAAATGAGCTGGCTGTCAAATCTGGGTTTATGTGCAGTCTAGCAGAAGTACTTTAGGGAGTTCCTCTGTAGCTGCTGTGCTCCTGGATTATACTTAGCAAATGGCGCATGTGTGCGCGCACACACGTGTATTTCTTTGTGTCCGTGCGTCCCATGAGGGCGTGCGTTCACAGGTGGCTGGGTTGGCACGGCCGCGGGCCTTTCCAAACAGACACTGACGCAGCCTTTCCTATAAAAGTCAAAATAGAAAGGAAAAGAAGACGCTGGCTCCCTCGGAGAGGCCTGCTGCTCGCATCCGTTCGCTTCATCTGTGTGTGTTTGTTCAGCTCGTTGACAATCTGGAAATCAGCTAATGAAATAAAACTTGAGGCAATATCTGATTGGTATTATATTACAGTGATCCCTTTTTTTTTCGCGGTTAATGGGGACCGGTGCTCCCCCCGCGTAAATCAAAATCCGCAAACTGGAGCCGGAGCCTCAATAATGTGTTTAAAATATGTTTAAAAACCCCCAAAAAGCAGCGAAACAAGACAAAGGCTCAACTGTGGTCTTTCTGTTTCCTTCACAGCCTCTGGTCTCTGAACCGTAGTAAACAAACCGCTGGTGCTATGCTATTTTTGGCTCGTAATTAGCGGCTAACACGCTAACAACAACAAAACCTGTTTCTTTTAGAATTGATTTTAAAATGTTAATCTTTGTTTTTAAAGCTAGCTCTTTATTTATGTGAACAAGTGCGTGTTCAGAACTCCACCAGAGGCCTACGGTCCTCAGACCAGCTCTTTCTGGAAGTTCCCAGAACCAGGACTAAACTCTGGGGTGACTTAAAACCTATTTATTTAGACTGGCTTTTAATACACAGTATTGATGTGAAATATTCTTAATTTAATTTTAATGGTATTGTTATGTCGATTTTAAATTGTTTTGTTTTAATGTGGATTTTAATGGAAAGCACTTTGGTCACCCTGTGTGTTGTAAAGGGCTCTATAAATAAACATTGATTGATTGATTGAAAACAAAAAGTCCGATTTTCTCTGCATGGAATGGGAACTTTATTCTGGCACTGCAGGAACTTGTAACATCACACAGGTTGTATTGTTGGGCTCCTGTCGGTTAACAGAGAATGTTAACTTCTGTTCGCCTCTGAGCCACTCTGAGATGTTCTGACAAAAACAATCTCCAACGTCTTTTAACACATTTCTTGATATTGAGCAGCTTCTTCTACCGGTACAGCACCGTCATCCTGTTAGCTTTCCTGTTAAACTTTAGCTTTCAGGGAGACATTCGTGTCTAGAATACTCTGATACAATTCAGTTTTATCTGTATAGGGTCTATTACAATGCCAAAGCCCAACAGTGACAAGGAAAAACTTCACTTAAAAAGGAAGAAACCTGATTCATAATGGGGGACCTTCCTGCTGAAGACCAGCCGGGTAAAGAAAGAAAAGGACACGGGAGACAGGACTGAGAGAGGAGAGCACATACTTCCTTACAACACTATATTAGACAAAATGTATACGTAATAATTATCCATTAACTGGAGAACTAAGAATTCCATGCACTTGAATTCTGACTGGTTCATTGTTAGTACATGAACTACAGAGATGACTATATAAACAGATGTAGGCAGCAACACTGAGGTGGTCAGAGGATCAGACTGCAGGTCAGCATGTTAGTTGATATCCAGGAGACATCTATAAAGACAGGTGGAGGTAAACGCTGGGATGACGTCGATATAGACAGGTGGAGGTCAACGCTGGGATGACGTCTATATAGACAGGTGGAGGTCAACGCTGGGATGACATCTATATAGACAGGTGGAGGTCAATGCTGGGATGACATCTATATAGACAGGTGGAGGTCAATGCTGGGATGACATCTATATAGACAGGTGGAGGTCAATGCTGGGATGACATCTATATAGACAGGTGGAGGTCAATGCTGGGATGACGTCTAATAGACAGGTGGAGGTCAACGCTGGGATGACGTCTATATAGACAGGTGGAGGTCAACGCTGGGATGACGTCTATATAGACAGGTGGAGGTCAATGCTGGGATGACATCTATATAGACAGGTGGAGGTCAACGCTGGGATGACATCTATATAGACAGGTGGAGGTCAACGCTGGGATGACGTCTATATAGGCAGGTGGAGGTCAACGCTGGGATGACGTCTATATAGACAGGTGGAGGTCAACGCTGGGATAACGTCTATATAGACAGGTGGAGGTCAACGCTGGGATGACGTCTATATAGACAGGTGGAAGTCAACGCTGGGATGACGTCTATATAGACAGGCACCACACCGTGGCTGATGTCTGCAGCGTGGGTCCTGGTCGGCCTGGGTCTGGACGGTTCCTGTGGCAGCGACCTCTGTGTTTGTGGGTAGGGGGGGTTCAACCAGGTGTTTTCCTCACCTGGTTCACTGGTGCCAAGATCTATCCATATAGAGGTGTCTGGTAGGCACAGATACAGACTCCGTGACTACAAGTTGCCTATGTGTCCTGTGAGACCCCCAATCATGACACCTCCACCTCCGTGCCCGACAGTGGGCATGAGATGTTTCTGCTGAAATTTTATGTTTGTCTTCTTTTTTTTTTTGCTGAAAGTGGTCATTAAGTTCAAACAACTCAGCTTTGCTCTCATCCGTCCTGCGGACATTGTTCCAGAAGTATTCACTGCTGTCTGTTTGTGCTGTCGTGAACTTTAATATTTAACATGCTAAGTGAGGCCTGTAAAGGTCTGAGGTCCTAAGGTCCTAAAAGTCCAGCCTTGGAGTTCAATTTGCTGGGACGTCTGTTCCTGAGGAGATTTGCAACATTCCTACATTAGACTGTTGATCGTGTTTAAGGCGGCGGCTCATGTCTTTCCCTCCTGGCATTGTGTTAGCACAAACACCTGAATGCTCCAGACCAGCAGACTGCCAGAACGTCTACTTTTATAGGAGTCTGCCCATCTGGTGATGATCAGCAGCCCTGTGGATCGTCCTCATGTTTTTTTCTTTTTTTTTTTGGCTTTGTTTTTGTTCTTGTTTTTATGTTTGTCACGATGCTAAACAGCACCCACAGGGTTCCTGAATCAGGAAACTCTCTCAGCGCATGGATCAAGGATTCAGGGATGTCCTTTGGAGGTGGATGTTAAGCATCTTCATGGCGAGATGAATCAGTTTACCTCATGACATTCGAAGCAGAAAATCCCAGAAAGAGACACACTGCTACGGTTCACTTTTACGCAGGTTTTTACTCGTTTTGTTCATATCCGCGGGGTTTTGGGTTCACTGGTCCACTTCACTTAAGCCCTTGGATTCACAGGTTGTGGTGTCCTTTTTTTAAAAAAATAATTTATTTACAGTTTTTAACTTTACAAAACGGTAAACAAACATCAAACATTAGAACATTAAGGAAAAAAAAAGAGAGAAAAAAAAAAAAAGGTGGGCTGCCAGACAGTTACCGGTTTACATAAGTGTACTTACAGGGGTGTGGTGTTCTTGAAATCTGCTGTGAAGCTGCGTACGAAACGCTTCTGAGCTACAGCAGATCCAGCGTGATGTGAAATCAGGCAGCGAGGGAGATGAGGAAGCTCGACCGAGGGCGGAGTAGTGAGGTTGTGTGATGTTGGAATTTTTGGTTTAGAAATTACAATTTTAAGTTCTCAAGCACAGAATAATTGTTTACTTGTTATTTTATTTAGGGCTGGGCAAGTTAACGAGTTATTATTGCGTTAACTCATTAAGTTATTAACGCCGACATTTATTTTATCGCGCTAAAAGTCTGTTACTGGCTGCTGCGGAACCGGAAAACAATCAGCAGGTAAACATGCAGAAAAGCTAAAAAAGACATGGAGAACGGTAAAAATCTGTGAACTTTACAGTTCAGGTAGCAACTCAGGTAGCAATATTAACAATTCCGTCTAAAGAAAAAAATTCTGGACTGCAACAGAACTTGCCTCATTCCTCCATGTTCCATCAGATCTGCTCCATGTGTTCACTGTCCTGCTGTTCTCTAGCTGGTTACTGCAGTGCGGCTCCATCTAGTGGCACAGATGTGTAACGACAACAGAAAGTCCAGTCCTCCATTATAAAATAAATTCAGTTCTGTGGCCCATTTTTTCACTTCATATTTTTGATCCAAGTCTAAAATTGAAATATAAAAAAAAAAAAACCACGCATTTTTTATTTTTATCTTTTTTATTGACAACTGAAAATGGAAAGAATGATTGATACACGGATTGATAAAGTTACTGAACTTTAACATGGATATTTTCATTTTAAAGTTCTCCCAGACGGAGGATTCAACAGAAACAAGGTTATTTGTAACAACTGACAAGTTGAACTCCCCGTTAAAAGTTTCTGCTGTTACCTCAGAAATTACCTGTTTTAATGTTCTGATTGTGCTGAGCCACATCTCCATCAGCGCTCTCATTAGCCGACAAGTGATATTTCAGTAGTCGGGACTCCGGTGGTAACTAAATTCACATCGACAGTAAACACAAACAACATTTATCTTGTGGAGTTAGCCATCAGGCAAGGTTTTGAAGCTGAACTTACCATTCAAAATAGTATCTTTTTATCCCAGCTACTTCTAACGGAGGTTTATTTACGTCTGTCTGTCTGCGGCATGGACGTTGACCTCAGTGCATGGCTTCCTGTTTTGACAAACGGAGGACTATAGGACTACAACTACAGCGGGGCCAGAGGGTCATGAAGCCTGGAGGCAATACGTACTCTCCTCTCTACTATTGTACATCAACAGCCGGCCCGCGTTAATCACGCGTTAATAAAATTAGTTGCGTTAAAATTATTTTGCGTTAATCACGCGTTAACGCGTTAACTTTGACAGCCCTAGCTGAGACACAATCATTTTGTTGGATTTTGTTTGTAGACTTTTTTTTTTCTTTTATAAAAATAGGATGACATTAATGCCCCTGGCAGTAGCGATAAGCTTGATTTCATTTTATATTTTTTAAGATGAGATTTAATTTAAATATGTGTTACTGACAAGTGCTGATGTCAAAAGTGTTAAGTTATGGCACTTTAGTTCATATGGCAGCACAACATTTTAATAAAAGTGCAATTTACACTACTTTTAAATAGATATTTATAAATATATATATTTATATAATTATAAAACAAATTCAGTTCTGTGGCCTGTTTTTTAATTTCGTATTTTTGATCCAAATCTAAAATTGAAATATAAAAAATTTTTTTTTTCATTTTTGTGTTAGATTAAAAAATGATAACATAATAAAATGTCACTTTTAAATTTTTTTTTTTTTATTGATAATTGAAAATGGAAAGAATGAAATATACACGGATTGGTAAAGTTAATGAACTTTAACATGGACATTTTCATTTTAAAGTTCTCCCAGACGGAGGATTCAACAGAAACAAGGTTATTTGTAACAACTGACAAGTTGAACTCCCCGTTAAAAGTTTCTGCTGTTACCTCAGAAATTACCTGTTTTAATGATCTAATTGTGCTGAGACACAATCATTTTGTTGGATTTTGTTTGTAGACTTTATTTTTTATATATAAAAACAGGATGACATTAATGCCCTGGCAGTGGCAATAAGCTTTATTTTATTTTACATTTTTTAAAATGAGATTTACACTAAATATGTTAAAAGTGTTTGAACAACAAATGTTTTGGCACTTTAGTTCATATGGCAGCAGAACATTTTAATAAAAGTGCATTTTACACTACTTTTGAAATTCATTATTTGATTTTGTGTATACAATGCGATTAATCGCGATTAATCGGGGAAATCATGCGATTAATCGCGATTAAAAAATTTAAATCGTTGCCCAGCCCTACTTTTATTTCATAATATGTCCCCTTCAGTCTGCCATCTGTTTAAACGTAATGCCTGTCAGACTGTTCTAGTCTCAGAATACCTTTGTTGTTGAACAAGGACAGAACTGTGAGACTCCTTGTCTTCGTGTCCTCATCCCGACTCGTCTGCTGACGTCGGTTTTCATTTTCGTTCCAAGTTTCAGAGCTCGGCGCGCTCCGTCAGAAGACTCTTTCGGTCCTGGTGGCCTCGGAGCTGATGACCCCCGACACCCCACCCCGCGCCACCCTCGGGCCCGGCACCGTGCAGTACCTGCTCAGCCTGGCCCGGGTGGCCCTCAGCGCCGGCGTGGAGCTCCCCGAGCTGTGGGACGGCTCTCGGCCGGCGGCCTGGCTCCTGGAGCGCCTGCTGCGGTGCCCCTGCCACGAGGTGAGGGAGCTCGCCGTGGACGGCGTCCTGAGGAGGCTTCAGGAGGAGGAGGAGGAGGGTGAGAAGATGAGCCCCGCGTGGCCGGACGGCACCACCCTCTCCCATCTGACCAGCATGGCCCTCCACGAGACGCACCCCCGGTGTCTGGCCAAGGTGAGACCACGCACTCCGCCTTTAACGCCCTTTTTTTTTTTTTTTTCCGCAAAGCGTTGCAGCAGCTGCGTCTGTTTGCGTGCGTTTGCTCGGGAGGCTACGTGAATCTGGTTGTTTTATAGGTATGTGTGTGATCCTTTCCTACTCCACACGGTTTAATTAAACCGCAGTGATATTTGCTCTCAGACTTGCGTGACATGCCACTCAGCTGCAGGGAGGAATGCCAGGCACACTGGCGCAGAGCTGACTGGCACACACACACACAAGCGTTAGCGGCGCTCGGCTCTGACAGGTTTTGCAGCCTTTTTCCTGTCGGGGGGGGGGCAGCGGGTCGTATTTCAGCGCGTTCATAAAGCGAGGACAGACTGCCAGCAGACCCGCTCCGTTACCGCCGTCGTTAACACTCTTCCAGAGCTGACACAACTCAGCGCCGCTGCAGCTAGCTGCCTGGGAGTCGCAGGGCTGTGTGTGTGTGTGTGTGTGTGTGTGAGCTGTGTTTTAACTTTTTTGTTTTTGAAAGTAGGTGTGTTTTTTACTCGTGCATTCTTTACCAGACTCAGCTTTACAGTCAAGCTATTAATGTTTAATGTGCGGGCTCCATTAATCGGAGCCTCCGAGGACACGCCAGTCCACCGGGGACGGTTGCCATGGCTCTCGCCGGACTAGCCTGAAGCATTCTGGGAGAGGAGCAGGTCAAGGACTTTTCAGCCCAATAATGCTTTCAAAGTCTGACATGGTATCGGGATAAGCCCAGTCCAGACCAGTTAATTTGAAATAAAAGTTTCCCCTCTATTCTTAGGTGTGGGACCTTCAGCATTTCACCATAAACATATACATAGACACTTTATATGGACAACCGATGTCTGATGGAGTCGTGGGTTGAGGTTTAAGTCATGTCTTAACCCTTAAATGCCCAGATTTATATAGCTAGGGCCGTGCCCTATATGTACAAACCAGCATTGGGGGAAATGCAAAGGTTATGTTGGCTGATTGCATGACACTGACGGTTTTTTGCTAATTTACAACAATTGATGTTAAGTAGGGGTGAGTATTGGCAAGGACCGCGCAATACGATATGTATCATGATACTTTGGTCACGATACGATATTATCGTGATATATTGCAATATTCTACCCAGTTAATATCAAACTTAAAAGTAGAGATGAAAAATCAAGTTACTGTATATGTTCTTCAGATGATATTGATCATTCAGAGGACAAATTGTGCAAAACTTGTAAAAAAAAAAAAATCGATATTAGGAGCTGAAAAATCGATATTATATTGGGCGGCCGAAAATCGCAATATTTGCCAAATCGATTTTTTTTCACACCCCTAATGATACGGGGTTAAATTCAGTGTGAACGGTGGCAAGGAAAAAAAGTGTGTGAACCTGGAGGCGTTTACTGGTTTAAAATGTGATCAGATTGTCTTCTAAAGTCAAAAGAATTAAAGAAACATGATTGTATCACACAAACAATTATAATTTCTAACATCTCCGCTGAACACATCCACTAAAATGAAAAAAAAAAATTGATTTGGCAATATATCGCGATTTTCGACCGCCCAATATAATATCGATTTTTCAGCTCCTAATATTGATTTATTTCGATTTTTTTCAAAAACACTAATAATAAACAATAAATAGGTTGTTTTGAAGCAAATAGTTTTGACTCAATTTGTCCTCTGAATGATCAATATCATCTGATGAACATATACAGCAACTTGATTTTTCATCTCTACTTTTAATTTTGATATTAACTGGGTAGAATATCACAATATTGTGATAATATCGTATCGTGACCCAAGTATCATGATACATATCGTATTGAGAGGTCCTTGCCAATATTCACCCCCATCCAGGGCCCGAGGCAGCACAGCCAGCCCAGGTCATGGTGCTCCCTCCGCCATGCTTCAGTACTGGGATGATGTGTTGATGTTGATCTTCTATTGATAGCGGCAGTTACAGGTTCTGATGTTGACTTGAGTCAATTTTAGAGTAATTACAAGAGATAAGTATAGTAAGTTTAGCTAGTTCGTGATTGTCGCTCTTGCGTTGTGGCGTGGAATAACATAGCGGAGACCGCACGAGTATAAACAAGCCCTTAACAAGTGAAAGATACTGAAATCTGGCAAATAATCCTTCATACCAGGTCCCTGACCAAGGAACAAGTAAATAAACTTCAATTTGGGTGGAAACTTGAAACGGGACTTTTATAATGAAAGAGAGACATAAAAACTCTGGAATTCTGGGTATTGTTGCCCGTTATCGTTGTTAATTGCTAAAATTAAGATATGTCGGATAATTACTGACTAAAAGACATATTCATGGAAAAATCTAATGGACTCTAAAGAAACTAATCTCGTGTCCAGATCTGAGCGGGAACAGAAGTGGTTGCAACAGTGGTTGGAACAGAAGGTTGTTTAATGTTCAGTAACTGCGTGGGACGTTATAATGTGAAACAGCACCGTGTTTAAAGACGCTTGATGGGAAATTAACGCAGAAAACAAGCCACTTCCCAGAAGTTCACAAACTCCAACTGTAAGTTATTCTTCTGGATTTACCTGCTCTCTTTTCTCTCTTCGGTGAACATAGATTCACTCAGCATGTCGGCGTAACAAGGAAACCAAATCTTCCCCTCAGTGCAGGCCGGGCCGAGCGCCGGCTCCATTTCTGCGCCCCCGTTCATGCAGGGTGGGCGTCGCTGTTTATCTGCCCGTCACGGCCGTGAAAGCCTGCGCGCCTGGCCGGGCATGTCTTCCTGCGACCGTGTGGGCAGCGGAGTGTGTTTCGAGGCGGGAGCTCGTTAAAAAGCGGCTTGTAAAAAGTCAGAAGGCGCAGAGACGGTCAGTCAAAATACCCGGCGGACTTACGGGCGGGCGAACGGAGGGGAAGATGGCGGCACGGGAGCGAAGCCTCTCAGTTTCGAGTAGTGATGCAGAAAGAAGAGAGCTGTGAATGAATGGATGAATGAATGATGACACTGTAGCTGAAGAGGGCTCGCGGTCTCTGAGGAATATTGTTTGAGAAATAAACTGTAAATCCACCGCAGCGAGGCCAAACAGTGGAATGAGCACATGTGGCGGTTAAAGCATCACCAAAATACTCGTTACCATGTAAGAAAATATTTTTGCAAGGTAACTTAAAAGGCTCCGTGTTTGCTCTCCTGGCTCTGTTTTGGTAACATCTGGGTCTGCTGAACGCGCCGCTAAGTTCACTGTCCTCCTCGTCACGGTGAGCTTCGTCACTCTGTCTGGTGCTGACGCACAGTCAGGTTATCTGAGCGCTTCTGTTTTTCTTCTTGCCTGCCGAAGCTGTAACTGTCTCCCTTTTTAATATTTGTCTGCGTGGCAATATTGATGTCAGAAGCAGGACTGATGCTGCCTGTTGAGCAAATCAGTTTCCTTCCAGTCCTCCACAAAGAGTAAAATAGAAAATACTGAACTGCATCCATCCATCCATCCATCCATCCATCCATCCATCCATCCATCCATCCATCCATCCATCCATCCATTATCCTCCACCAGCTCCACTGAGAGAACACTAAGGTGCTTCCAGGCCATCTGAGAGATATAGGCCTCAATCGTACACCTCCCGCTAGCCGCTACCCGCAAATTGCGGATTTATGAACCTCCGCTAACCACTTTGCCGACTTCCTTATTCACATTGTAGGTGTGGCATTGGGCATATCATTTGCGCTTTCCGCAAACTCGGTATCTTGCGACCGCGGGTTTAGGATAGTGGGTAGCGGGTGGTCTGACCAGTCAGGTCACACTTTTAGTAGTTGCTAACTAGAATCGATATTCCCAGTATTTCTCCTCATGTTACACATAAAAAAGAAAAAAAATAGAAAAGGCTGAAAGAACGACTAGCAAACGAGGGAAATTTTACGTTACACCTTGAATGCAGCCTGCAGCACTGCACTGATCACAACAGACATGGCGGCGTGAAACTTCGTTAAAGTTTCAGAAGAAGATAGTTTGGTGGTTATTTGTGACGAATGCTCCAAGTGAATTCTACGAGGAGGGAAGCACAAGCTTTAATTTGTAAAACCTGATCAGCCACCTACAACATAACAATCACTTCCATGGAGTTTTGAAATCGTGCTAATGCGAGCTAATGCTAACGTGCGCAAGCCAGCAGCAGTCTCCCCTCTCCTCTCTCATCTAAAGCTTCCATGAGATAAAAAAAACAAACAATCACTGAACCTCATTTACTTTAATTAAAGGTATTAGTTTAAATGGAACCACAAGTCAAAATCTTTTAAATGTAAATCTTTTTCAGTTTGTAATTCTGATGCCTGTATTTCCATCAGTTCAAGGAGCCTTTTTTTTTTTTTTTTTTTCAGTCAGTAATGAACCTATTTAAGTTAATGTGAGATTAAAATAGGTTTGTTTGATAGCTTTACAAAAATGTTTCAGAGGCTTGCCAATAGTTTTTCAATGGAAAAAATAAATCTGTTCATTTAAAGAGTCAAAACTATTTTTGATTTTGTTCATAGTATTGATGTAATGATCTTAGGTATATGTGTGTGTTATCGGTTATCGGTATCAGCCTTTAGGAGCTGAAAGTTATCGGTATCAGTTTTAAAAAACAGTTATCGTGCATCCCTAATATTCAACATAGTTTACAACTAATTCACTGAGTCTTCATAGACCTTTGAGCATTTAAAGAGACATCAGCCTCCACCGTCCTCCAGTAGATGTTCGGAGTCTCCGGTGGTTTTCCCAGATCCAGCTGCTGAGTCCAGCTGGGTTAACCAGGGACCGGGGGGACTTTGACAGGCTGGTAATGAACATGTCAGTGGTTGCCATGAATGAGATCCAGAAACTGTTTGTTTCTGGGGACAGAAGTTTTTAAACCAAAGCGGTTCCAGTGCCGGTCAGGCCCTCGGCCTGATTAACGTCGGTTAAAGTCTCTAGACTCGTCTGGAAAGACACAAAAACAATCACTCCTGCAGGCAAACACACTGACGGCAGCATCACAGAGAGAAAACTCTGAGCTGTGAATCACGAAAACACGATGGCTTCACAAAGACGCCATGAAAGGACACGCTCCAACACCGTTAGCGTCTGAGTTTTGGATCTGGTGTTTCTTATGTAGACTCAGGAGAGGGAGGGAGCAGGGATGTGACAGGTGGGGTAAAAAATACCCTCCTGGCTAGCAGTCAGTCCCGCTGCAGGGAGGACAGCAAAGCTGCACTGACGGACGGGGCCGCTGGCACCGGGCCGCTGGCACCGGGGGGGGGGGGGGGGGGGGGGGGGGGGGGGGGGTGTTAGCATGTCTGCCGGGGCGAGAGAGAGAGAGAGAGAGAGAGAGAGAGAGAGGTGGAAGTGACTGCATCAGCTTCCAGCACGTGTTCGTTCGTTCACTTTTCCTGTCTCTGCCCCCCCCCCTCCCCAGGTCCTGCAGGTGATGTGTGCGTTGAGCCCCGGCCACGAGCTCCCGTGGAGGGACGGCGAGAGGGTTTTGTCCCAGAAGGAGGTCCTGCTGCACCTCCTCGCCGTGGCTCAGAGCTCTGCTCACAGGTCAGAAAGAGATAAAGACACTCTTTCTTTTTTAACGGTACAGCTAGGGGTGAGTATTGGCAAGGACCTCGTGATACTTGGGTCACGATACGATATTATCATGATATATTGCGATATTCTACCCAGAATATCGCATTATTGTTTATTATTAGTGTTTTTGCACATTTAAGTGAATGAATGAATTTTCTTAAAAATCGATATTAGGAGCTGAAAAATCGATATTATATCGGGCAGCCGAAAATCGCGATATATCGCCATTTTTTTCCCACACCCCTAGGTACAGCTGTATTCTCTATCTCTGTCTTCAGCTTCCCAGCTGCCTTTGTGGCACTCATTTCCTCAGTGCTGAATTTTTTATTTTATTTATTTATTTTTATTTGTGTTTTGATGTGGCACTCAGATTCAATTCAAATCAAATCAAACTTAATTTATATAGCACTTTTCATACATACAAATGCAACACAAAGTGCTTTACGGAATAAAATAAAACATAAAACGGGAACACAACAAAGCACACACACGCATCCTCACAGGTAAAGTAAAAGGTTAAGTAACATGGCAGGGCACTGAGGATCCAGGTGAGGAAAGACCACCTGTGGATGAATTCAATTCAGTTCAATTCAATTTTATTTGTATAACATCTGTTATGATGCCAATTGTCTCTAGGCGCTTTACAGAGACCCAGAGCAAATATCAACTAAAATTATAATATTAAATCCTAATCAAGGATAATGGCAAGTAAAAAACTCCCACAGAGGGAGAAAAAAACCTTTAAGCCAAACAGTGGCAAGAAAAAACTCCACTTTAAGGAGGATGGAGGACACAAATGACTGAATGAAATGACTCCATAAACAGATGCAGGTAGCAGCACTGAGGTGAGATGGTCAGAGGACTAGATCACCGGTCAACATGGCGGCCAACCATCTCGGCCCATAATGGGCCCGAATGTCTGTACGCTGTCTAACAAAAGAGACAAGTTCCTTCTTGAACTTCCATCTGAAGCCAAATGCAGGAAACGATCGACCCCCAACCTGAAAACACGCTGTCAACACAGTCCAAAAGCAACCTGATAGAAGCTATTAAGCGGTGATGAATGGAGGAGAGAAAGATACAGCTGCGCTCTTCTTCCTCCTCGTCCTCCTTCACTGTCGAGTGTTTGTCTACCGGATCATAAAAGGCTCTTCACGCCGCCGTTGTGAGTTGGCTGTCAGGTCTTCATTCAGAGGCAGAATCCATGTGGGAGGGACACTCGGGGTCACTAACCGCACCTGGGCGCCCCCCCCCAAAAAAAAAAGACTCCTTTCTTTCTTTCTGCGAGATGTTAGCGTCGCCACTTACGTAGCGCTGTCCGCCAACCGAACCGGCCCGTAGCCTCAGAACGAAACACGAGCCACGGATACGTGAATGTGGATGAAAACCGATATCGTGGCTCTGAAAGCTCCTCGTTTTCACCGTTATTCCTCCATTAGATCATTCACACCTGCCAGCCTTGATGCAGTTTTTTTTTGTTTTGTTTTGTTTTGTCACGAAAGACTCGTGAGTCACCGGCCTCTTCATCTTTTACCGCAAAAACTCACTCGGCACACGATGTTCTCAGCGTACGCGCACGTGTGTTTTCTAACACGGTAAAGCTTTTGACATGCATCGGCGGACACGTACACCTTCCTTGACAAGCCCGCCGCTGTACTTTTCTCACCCCTGACAAGAGAATACAGGCTCGCATGCGGATTGGATTACAAAGGCTCTAAGCCCCGCGAAGCCTTTTCCTGGCCGCAATCTCTGGACGCAGGGATCCACTTTCTCCTCGGCGCAGCCCCAGGGTTATGATTAGAGCCCGGCCGGGATGAGATTGGGTTGCCGGTTGCCCTTGTTTGCCTGTGATTGAATGGCGCCGGGGCCATTGTGGCCCATGATGTCGCGGTGAGTCGGAGCACACTTCTTTTGTGGACTGTAAGTCCGTACAGTTGAGTTATTAGTGTTTAAGGGCGGGTTGTTAGATGTGTGGCCTCCACGGGAAAAACTCTCTCAGATCCTCTCATTGTACAGACATTTAAAATCATTCACCCAAGACAAAAAATCAAATGTCAAGAGTCAGATGTGTTTTATTTGTCTACAGTCATCCTTTTTAAATGTATAATTTGAGGAAGAGCAAGGACATATACGTCTTTAAACTGTCACGTGAGCTCAAAGCCTTCGGTTAAACTCGTAACCTCACACGGATCCAGGTTGTCCCTGCAACTAACAAGAACCAGCTTCTCCAACAAGAACCAGGAGAACCGAGCACACTGGCTGAAGTCTTAAGTTTAGAAATGGATAAATAATACGGGGCCATAATGCAATTGCTGATATCCTTGTAGAATATAAAGCAAGTAGATCTGAGATCTTTAGGGGGCAGTCAGTAGGGGTGTGAAAAAAAATCGATTTGGCAATATATCACGATTTTCAGCCGCCTAATACCGTATTGGCCTGAATATAGGACGATATTTTATTCTAGAAATCATATTCTCAAAAATTGGGGTAGTCTTATAATCGAGGTCTAGACTTTTCTGTTGTAGTTACACACCTGCGCCACTAGATGGAGCCACACTGACGTAATCAGTAAGAATGGAGCGTCACAGTGAACACATGGAGCAGATCTGATGTTTATTAACATAATAAACAGCAGTTTATTAAATACTACTATACCTTGATTTTCAATAACATAGAAACCTGACTCATACCTGTACTATAAATATGGTGCCATACTTCCTCAAAAAGATGAAATCATTAAAATGTTTAAAAATAAAGCAGATTGATATCTCTGTGTGGGTTTTTCTACAATGATTGTACAATAAGAAGTTGTTTGACGAATAACTTTTTGTTTTCAACATATTTTTATTTTCCCAAAAGGATATCTGAAAAATTAGGGGTCGTCTTATAATCAGAGTCATCCTATATTCGGGCCAATTCGGTATAATATCGACTTTTCAGCTCCTAATATCGATTTTTTATTGGTTACTAATGGTTACTTAAAAGTGCAAAAACACTAATAATAAACAATAAATAGGTTGTTTTGAAGCAAATAGTTTTGACTCAATTTGTCCTCTGAATGATCAATATCATCTGATGAACATATACAGCAACTTGATTTTTCATCTCTACTATTTTTATTTTGGGTATATATTGTGATATCGCGGTATCGTAATAATATAGCATCGTGTCCCAAGTATCATGATACATATCGTATTGCGAGGTCGTTGCCAACACTCACCCCTATCAGTCAGCTGGTAGAATCTGAAGTTAGAACCAAACATTTAGCTTCTGTGCTGCACAGAAGGAACGAACTTCCTGTTCCTGTGTGATCTTGAACGTTCTCTAAAAACTCTAAAAACATTGTCTTAATGTAACGCCTCAGCTATGACTGCACCGCTTTTACTTTTCTAAGCTTTGTTTTATTGATTTCCATTGCCTACATTTCATTTCCAGTGGTTTTATCGTGGTTTTTAATTTGCCTTTCTCATCAGTTAATTAATTGTTCCTGCTCTTTTCATCTTGACGCCTTTGTGAAGCACTTCTGAGCCGCCTTTGTGCCTGAAACGTGCCTCACAGATGAACCGGCCTTGTTCACATGGCGGCAGCGGCTCCGCTAGCAGCTGGAGCGACCCGTAAAGCTGTAAATCTCTGGCAGATTTTTAGGCCTTAAAACTCCGCCTGGTTGGATTCCAGTCCAGGTGGTTCAAGCTCTTAAGGTTGTGAGTTTAAAGGAAATGAAAATCTATATCGCATAATCTTATGAGGTGAAGTTAAGATGTCATCAGTCTTCCACCAGGTATTTGGAGAATGTGGAGGTACTAAGAATGATTATGCTCTATGAGCGTTTAATTCACGGTTCAGAAGTTCACTATCGACTTGAATCAATTTTGCTGTCACATTTGTTTGTTTTTTGTTTTTTGTTTTTTATTTCTGCTGTAAAGTTTAACAGTTTAAAGCAACGCCTAACCCTAAAAACACCAGACATCATGAAAGTACGTTTGCTGATCTAACATTCACTCTTGTCCCTGATTTAGCCTCTAAAAAAAACAATTTAAACTGAGCTGTGGGGGGGCAGCGCATTGGGTATGAAACCTGTAGCTACATCGTGCCCGTGCTGCCGGGCGCACCCGCCCATCCTGCAGCAGAGGCCCCATTTATCTTCTTAATCTTTCAAGAACCATTTTGAATGGTTGTCGAAACGTTACTGCGTAGTCGAAAAACTACATAGCGTTGCTTTAACATGGAGGTCAATGGGAATTGACTGACTTGTGGAGCCGGCCCCTGGAGGGCCTTCAAGGAACTGCACATTCCTACACAAGGAAAACCAGACAAATCAATGTGTGTCTGATTTTGTTTCAGTGTGGAGCTCCACTGCGCCGCCCTGACGCTGGTTTCTCAGCTGGTCGTGGAGCTGGTGAACTCTGACCCTCAGGTAAAGACCGATTCCTCCTCACGGTGCCGTGCGGCGATGACCTCCGACTCTGCAGGGATGAATTAGTTCCCCTGAAGGAGGTGGAGGCTGCTGCCTTTGCTGCAGAGCCCTGCTTCCTGGACTAAAATGGATGTGACTCCTTTAACTGGCCTCTTAAATTCTCATGAGAAAATTAATAATAATTCGTTCCACACAGTTCCGCACGAGGCAATATGTGAATGGAAAACATTCATGTTGCAAAGAAATCCTTCTTTGTGCAGCTTAATGCAAAGATAAAACTGTATGAATTTAATAATTTCCACAATATAAAAACAAAATATCATTACTGAAGCTTTTTAAACTAGATAAGAGCTTTAAAAAGATGATAGAGAACCCATCTTACTTCAATTAGCTGATTTTCTTTTTACTAGTTTCACATCATACTTTTGCTTCTGTGGTCAGAATAACATTGATGATGCAGATCAGGATCAGGAATAGACACCATAAAACTCTTGAAAGGAAACAATTGGGATGCTTTTCTGACAAGTTTAGCAGATATTTACCACCTAAAGTCTTTAAAATTATGCCTCAGTACATTTCGTGGAAATGAGCAACTAACCCTCCGTATCCTCCCGTCTCTACCATGTCGGACTGCTTTAACCGACTTTATAGCCAAAAGTTAACCAGGCGATGATCCCAGCATGCAACACAGCTCTACATCTTTTCACACTCTCTGTTCCAGCACTAAGTTCAACTGTTGAAATAGAGAAAACTTTATTGTAAATATTCATATCCAACGTTGTTCTGTCCATTTAATGTGTCCGAGTAGACTTAGTAATTATACAATAATGTTTAACGGACAATGTTATTGTCTTGAAGGAGACGTGATGTTCGGTTTCACTAGATGACACTATTTTTTTCAGCTTTTCCCACCCCCTGCCCCCATTTCCTGTCATTCCCCTATAAATAAAAGCTACTAGAGCACATGTGTCAAACACAAGGCCCGCGGGCCAAATGTGGCCCGTCACGTCATTTTATGTGGTCCTCGAGAGCTTGGGTATTATTGGTTTAGATTTTAAACCAATATTTTAAGACTTAAAATAAGTATACACCGCTTCACTGCAAAAACTCAAAATCTTACCAAGTGTATTTTTCTAATTTCTAGTCAAAATATCTCATCCCACTTAATATAAGACAAAATCACCTAAAGAGTAACATTTCAGTGATATAGGAGCTTGTTTTTAGACAGTGCATCTTAAATTAAGCAAATTTTCACTTGTTCCATTGACAGATTTTTTTTCCTATTACAAGCAAAAATATCTTGTATTAAGTTTTTTTTTTTTTTTTTACTGCCAATGGAACAAGTGAAAATTCGCTTAATTCAAGATGCACTGTCTAAAAACAAGCTCCTATATCTCACTGAAATGTTACTCTTTAGGTGATTTTGTCTTATATTAAGTGTGATGAGATATTTTGACTAGAAATTAGAAAAATACAGCCGTTTTTGCAGTGTTTAAAGCGCATATTGACAATAAACTACATCTCCCATCATGCATTTCGTCGTTACCCACAACGATAACGGCAGCTATGAGCAAGACTATTTTTCAGAACTGATGGACTTAAGAAAAACCTTTACAAACTCACCCTAACATGTCCAAGAAAAGAAAAATTGATGCACAAAAGTATAACTTTTGTGTGATGTGTGTCAGTCCTGAAAGAGTTTAATCTACGTCGGCATTTTGACAGCAAACACGGAGCTAAGTATGCTAAATTTAGCCGCTTCTGCTTCTAAAACCAAAGTAATGGATACTCTTACAACCACAAACCCCGAGTTTAATATAAAAATGACTCAAATATTTGAAACTTGAATAGATAATAAATACAGAAACCATTATTTAACATTTATAATAAGGTGTAGTTTCATTTATTTTGATTTGCATTGCATTTTGTTACATTCATGCCGTCAATCTGGGCCTTCGAGGGCCACCATGATGCTGATGAGTGTGACACCGCTGTACTAGAGTCTTTAAAAAAGTGCTTGAACTTGTTCCTGCATGTCTTCTGATCCAGGGTGCCGGTGCAGTGGACTGTTTGACTCAGTGGGGGGCGCTGGTGTGCTCGTGCTGCGGCGAGGAGCAGCCCGTGGAGGTGAAGCTGATGGCCGCCAAAGCGTTGGTCAACTGCGCGTCCAGCCTGCTGACGCACCCCCGTCTGCCGCTGGGTGAGTCGCCGACAAAGCAGCAGAATCAAGGAAATCTGAAGGGTTTTTACTTTTGTTAGTGCTGGAATCAAACAAAAACCTTGTGATGTGTGTGGATGTGTGTGTGTGTGCGTGTGTGTGTGGATGTGTGTGCGTGTCAGGTCTGCCCACCACACTGTCTCTCTGGAGAAGTCTGTTCGTGCTGCTGCAGGATGAAGACCAGGAAGTCCGAGATTCCGCGTCCGACTTCACCGCCCGCGTGCCCGGCGCAGGTACGCGCCCGCCGCTCGCGCACGAGCGCGCCTCCGCGCACTAACCCGCACATGACACCTTCCCGGCGCACGAGCAAAAGCACGCTCATAAAAGCCATGTACACATTTATTCACTAGGGATTTCCTGCTCGCTCCAATCCAAACACATACCGAAGGAGTGCAAAGCCCCGCTCAGAGGCCGGATTTCTCCGGCGAGGGCGGGGAGGGTTTAATATAACCTGCACCGCTCGGCTGCTTTAATCTCATCGGGAGGGAGTCGGTGGGCCACTTCTCACTCCCCGGCCACTAGTAATTACGCTCACAATTAACTATTGTTTTTCTCTGAACTCTTGAGCTCCTGGTGTCGTTTAAACCCAACAACAGCCTGCTTGTTGCACCTTAAAGTGGATCTGTGAGATTTCTTTTTCTTTTTAAAAGAGAAAACAAACACTGCAAATTTTAAAATTTCTGTGGGAAGTAAAAGAAGCAACAGCAGTCCAGTTTCAGTTGGTTCTGCTGACCTCTTAGAGCCTGGTTCTGAGCTCGTATTTACAGGTTATTTTCCTATGAAAATGTGATCCGATCTCACAATAATACACCAGCGCTGACGTCCTTCAGCCAATAACACGTCAACATCTGTAGCTTCTCGTGTCTTTATTAAAACGTAAGTTAGCTAAGCTAATTACACTCATCAGTTCGCACATCTGGAGTGGGGTTACCAGCGCAATTTGGATGTGTTCTGCATAGGGCTGTAGCGATACACTAATCTCACGATACAATACACGATATTCGACTCACGATACGATATATATCAATATTCGTCTTACAATACATTTACATCAATTTCAAATTTTAAAGGGACAAAGTGATTTTGGTGACATCTTGCGAGCGTTCCAATGACTTTGTTTGAATCAACTGAACTGAAAGCATCGATTACACATTATTAAACAGTGCAAATTGTTGCTCACAAGCTTTTAAAGGGGGTTTTGAAAGAAACTGAAAAATCGATACTCTCTGAGGAAGTTAAATATCGATATACAGTCATGGAAAAAATGATTAGACCACCCTTGTTTTCTTCAGTTTCTTGTTCATTTTAATGCCTGGTACAACTAAAGGTACATTTGTTTGGACAAACATAACGATAACCACAAAGATTGCTCATAAGAGTTTTATTTAAGAGCTGATATCTTACCATTTTCCATGGTTTTCTTGATTATAACCTAAATCACTTAAGTTTTTACATCAATAGCTATGGCGTTGTACTGCCAAAAACACTGCTTTTATGCATTCAGTGTTTTCTTTTCTGTCTGTTTTAGTCACATGATGACGTTTAGTGGTACCAGGTATTAAAATGAACAAGAAAGTGAAGAAAAAATGGTGGTCTAATAATTTTTTACATGACTGTATATTGCAGAATCGATAAAATCGCTTTGATTAATAAAAGGCATTCAGGCGAACCATCAGTCGCAAAAACATACGATCAAAAGTAACTGATCTGCATTAGGCCGGATCCTCGGTGATCCTCGGTGATCCGTCAGCCAACTGTTGGATGCAGTTTAGACTCGTGGCTGCTTTTCCTAGAAGTGGACGACGCGAAAGACGCAACGCAGAAGAAACCACGAGCAGCAGCTCGAGACCTGGAGACATCGCCGGAGCTGGCAGACGTCTCCGTTTGTGAATCTACCGTACAGAAGTCAATAATGAGGCAGGACGTCCACGGACAAATACCTCAGAGGAAACATGTACCTAAAGCTAACAGAGAGCACCTTTACCATCCGTAACGCTGCTGGGAACGATGGAACAATCTTCTGAGATTATGAGTGAACGGAGGAGGGAGCATCATGATCGTGATCTGTTGGAAAAGAAAATGAATTCCCAAGTTCATCAGAACATCCTAAAGCCGAGGTAGCTGCTGAGTAGAAGTTTGGCGATGCAGCAGGACAATGACCCAAACATTGAAGAAGGTTTTTTTTCCAGATTTATGGGTTTTCATGGAAGATGCTCATTGGACGTGATGACATCTTCAGAAGACTGAACGATAACAGCGTGCGCGTCTGTCGGATTTGGCTCTGGCTGATCGGTCGTGGAGCACATCTGGTCATTTCTTGGGATTTAAGAACACAACGGATATTTAATTCCCACTCTCCTGTTGTGAAGATAATCACCCTCCATCAAACACAAATATGACCACAGCCGTCAGCGTCAACAGACGCACAAACACACGGTCGTCTGGAAAACGACGATGTCATGATCGGAGAGCCTTCTGGGAAAGAAGAGCATTAACTCTTCTTCGGCAGCTTGGATTCGACAACAAAAAGAGCGCGTGCGCGCATCCGTGCGGTCGCGCGTCATTGTTCGAGGAATGTCTGAGGCCTGTTTTTCTGAAGAAGCGCCACGTCCCGCGACGAAACCCACACCAGCGGCAGTTTCATCATCATCATCATCATCATCATCATCATCATCATCATCGCAGCTCCAGCCACTCGCTTTCATACGCCCTCATCAGATCAACTTCCTGTCCTCACAACACTCACTTCCTGTGCTCCGGGAGCGTTCCCGCTACCCTTATTGTGTCTTTGGCCACTGATATTATCTCATAACATAACACGAGATAGCAAAAACATCTTAGGAGGGAATCTCACGGTAAGTGTTTGTGAATAGGAGGGCAGAGTCATAGGGGATGACTTTTTTTTTTTTTTTTTTTTACCTTTGATTGCATACAGTCAAAATAGTCACTACATACTTTACTATATTATCCATATAGATCAACTTATAGCTCTTCGATACGACAGACAAACCTGTTTCAGGATCTTAGGGCCCGGGAAAGCCCAATTAAAATTCCTGGAAGTGTTTCCGTGCCAGTATTTATATGTGTGTTTATGTACATAAGGCCAGACGGGGTCAAGATAAGCTGTCAGCTCAGAATCAGATAGACATGGAGGTCAACAGCATGACTAAGATGGAAACGTTTCTCTTTCTCTCCAACAGGAAGAGAACACAATAGGCTTAATTACAGAGTTGGTGTCCATGTGTGCATTCGTGCGTGTGCGCGTGCACGAGGAGAAAAGTGAGTGGGACACCCTCCCTCGGCCATTCACATCCACAGCTCGCTTGGAGGCTGCAGGTTTTTTTTTTTTGCATTTCTGGGAGGCAGAAAGCAGCGACTTACTGTAAAAACGCCTGCGTTTCCTCCTGGGGGGGGGGGGGGGTCGAGGGCGCACGTTTGTCCCCGATCCCCTGTAGGAGCTTTTAATTTCCACCCAAGTCATTCAGAAACGTAGTCCAGCCGCTGCTAGCATGATCACGAAGCATCGCCCCGGAGTACTCGGCTCACGATAAATCAAGAAAAGCGTTCAGACGGGAAATCTGTGTCTTCTCGTATCGGGCGATTACGTGACTTGGCAGGGAAAGTGGAATTCCTAAAAGAGAAAAACCAAAAGAGATCACATCCAGAAATCTCATCTCGCTGGTCATTAAATAAAGAAAGCAAAGCGTGATTTTACTGTGGAAGGAAAGCTGAGCTGTGCTCTTGAGTCCGGCTGCAATGAGCTGGACGGACTTTTGGAAAAAAATGTGGTGAAGATCATGAGATGGTCTTTGAGATTGTGTGCAGAAGTTGCATTGCATGTAGGGGTTGCACGATAACTATCGGGCCGATAACATTAAATTATGACGTCATCCCGATAACGCAGATATCACGACGAATGGCCCCGATAACATATATATTTTTGTCAACACAGCAGTGTCTCGCTCCCTCTGAGCCTTGAATGACCGGCTGTGAATGTTATGTTCAAGTGACGTCCGCATAATCAGAAAAACGATTTCTCAATACGGAAAATCAAGAATACCCCCTCATGCCAGAAAACAACTCGTTAACTCGGTCATAATTTTGGTAGTTGCTGATATTCGCAGTATTTCCCCTCATGTTACACATACAAAAAAGGGTTCTGATTGGATGGGGGGGGCGGACATCTTTACATTTACCGGAAGAAAACAAACTTAGCTAACTCGGTTAGCAACAACATTTCACTTATTTTTGACCTGGGTGGCGTCTCTATCTGTGAAACCTCCTTCATCTAACCTGGCCGCTTTGAAAAGCTCACAATTTTTATGTTTCCTGCCATCTGTTCTTTTAATTATTTCCAGTTCCTCCAAGCTATTTATTAAATAAATCGTCTCTGCTCTTGAACACCATTTACTGCGTGCTGCCGTTTTGAAAACAAGCCCAGCGCTGAATATAAGCGTCATCGCGACAGACGGGCAAGAGAACTAGCATGCGCAGAAAGACGGGAATTAATTTAAACAGGAATGAGTGTTTACATGACCGCGGAATTACTTAATGCGGAATTAAAATGGGAATAAACCAGCCACTTACTTCGGAATTAAGTTTAATTCGGAATTGACATTTTCATATGGAATTAAGTGTTTACATGGTAACTTTTATTTCGGCTTTAACTTTAATTCTGAATTAAAGAGGAATTAAACTTCCCATGTAAACGCACTGAGTGTGTTCTCATCCACTAGGTGGCAGTAACGCGCTGCATTTGACGCTTTTTACTAACGCGACCACTTCCACTAAACGAGTGATACAGATTATTCATTTTTACACCGTTTTCTGCCTTCAAACAACCACTACGGTGCCGCGTGTACGACGTCACGCAGATCCACAGCAAAGAAGCTGTGCATCCATCCCTTCACGGCTTCGTGTCTCTGAGAGAAGAACAGTCTGGTCCTGCTGGGATAACTGGAGGAAGCCATGTTGGTAGAGGCTCTGCAGAGCCCTGGAGGAATGACGGCTCTGCCTCCTTAGGCGTCATATTCTAGTAGTCGGGCAGATCCAGATCTGCTGTTTTTCTCTGGACCTGAAGCCTCTGAAGACTTTTTTTTTTTTTTTTTTAATGGATTGGTTGTCATCTCAGCTCCAGAACCTTAGCTTCTCCACGTCTTCCCTGTTGACCCGACCCGTTGTTGGCATGACCTGCCGTAATTTTCTTCAAGGCTTTGCTTTGATGCTTCAGAAGATAATCTGAAACAGTGCACATCAAAGCCTGCGCTTGTTTCCACATATCTACGTGTTCACATGCGGGTCAGCAGGAAATCCATTCATTCCTTCGTTCATCCCTATAACCTCCACTAGGTGTGCAGAGGACGGTTCTCCTATTTTATTATTTTTTTTCTCCTTCCTTCCTTGAAATTTGCCAGCGCAGAACGGTGCCAAGCACGTCGATTGTGTGAATCATACTGACAGTGGACAGAAGCAGCGGAAAATATCATTTTTCTGCTTGTTCGGGCTTATTGAACGTCCAACATTGTACTCAAAAGGGTTTTGCTTGAAATACTGGTGGAACAATCAGATGGAGAGCAGGAGATTCAGGTCCAGCTTTTTTTTTTTTCTGTTGCTCATCTGGATCTGATGCTCAGAAAAACACAACTGGGTGTCACGGCTGATGATCGTAGCTTAAACTATGGAGGTAGACCGTTTGGAAAGGACTGATATTAACGTATTTGATGTTGTTTGACCACTCCAGAACAACTGGAGGCAGCACATCACACGTCGTCTTTCTGAAACTCTCCGCTAGGGGCCCTCAGCTCTCGGACAGCTCTTCTGATGATTCTTTGTACTATTCCCTCAGAAGTCTTGCGAGGAGCACCTGGTCCTGGCTGGTTTTTGGTGAAATTATGGACCCAACGGAACTCACTGGAACACTCAGAGGTCTAGAAATCCTCCTGTAACCAGTGTCACCAGCATGTCTTATGGAGGTCTTGAGGGAGCTCTTTGTTCTTCCCCATCATGAGATGCCATCTTGGTAATGAGACACCTTTACAAAGGCCATCGGTCGGGACTGAACCAGCTGATATTAATGAACTCTGACAAGGTGAAGGATCACTTTATAATTACCGCTGGTGTCTTGGCTTTCCATTTATGTACATTTATGGTTTGATTTCGTCTTTGATGGCGTCTGTGGGTTGATACCAATGTCTGGTCTAAGGAAAGGATAATGGAAGTGGGTGGTGGTGGCGAGGCGGCGTGTTCGCCCTGAGAATAAAATATATAGATGTGAATAAAATACGTCTTCAGCCAACGTGACTTCCTCTCCTTTATATGAATTTAGAGAGGAAGACTGAACGCTGCAACATGTCACATGCCCTCTAGTGGTACAAAGCAGTTTAACAGGGCCCACTGATCTGTGCAGTTTTCAGTGACTCTTTCATCAACATGGTGGAACTTGCCATCAAAACTTTTTTCATTTTTTTTTTAATTTTTTTATCTACTTTTTAAATATTTGAAAACATAATTTGTACATATGACATCTTTAATAGCATAATCTGTTGGATTTCCTCTGAGCCCCCCCCCAAGCCCAGCTTTGCAGCAGATATAAATATGTTAGAGACATTTTAAATGGGGATTTTTGGACAAACTTGATCAGAATGACTGTAAAGTAATTAGAACCACGAGTTAGCGTGAACTAAGCCAGCCAAGCTGAAATGGTTAACTAGCTAAGGTGAACCAATGTTCAGAAACCTTTGGGTGAACGTCTGGCTGACGTGTGTAGGTGTCTCTGGGATATTAACTAACATGACCACCTCAGTGTTGCTGCCTACATCTGTTTATATCGTCATCTCTGTAGTTCATGTACTAACAATGTATCAGTCGGAATATCAGTGCATGGAATTCCTAGTTCTAAAGTTAACGAATAATTATTATTTGTTCATTTCATCCAATACAGTGGTACCTCTACTTACGAATGTCTTACATACGAAATTTTCAGGTTAAGAAACGCCTCAATGGGAAAATATTGCCTCCTGTTACGAAAGAAATTTCAGAATACGAAATGCAAAAATACAGTAGCGCTGCTACTCGCAGCTCCCAGAGTTTACCGAACGTAAACACAGCTGTCGGCTCTGTATCTCGGTTTGAAAGCAGTGCGTCCAAACTGCTCTGCCATTGGCTATCGCTTAGCATCTTCCTGGCATCCCATTGGCTTGGAGGGCCCCTTATCTGTATGAGCGTAACCCAGCAACCCAGGTAAACAAACAATTTTTACCTCCGCCAAGGAGGTTATGTTTTTGTGTCTGTGTTCAGGATAACTCAAAAAGTTATGGATGGATTTTGATAAAATATTCAGAAATTGTAGGAAATGTGAAATTTTGGATGTGATCCGGAACAAATCCTGGATTCTGGATCACTTTCAAATTTTCGATAATTGTTGCGCTTAGCGGAGGTCTGCCATCTCCGAGTGCTTTTTTTAGTTCTAACATGTATTTTTTTTTTTTTTTTTACAGGTTTTTATGTAATTTCATGTAATTTATAAAAAAAAAAAAAATGTTTGAATTTTGGGGGGCTTGGAATGGATTAGAGCATTTACATGGAAAACACATTTCTACTTACGAAAGTTTCAGGTTACGAAACTATTTCCAGAACCAATTAATTTCGTAAACAGAGGTATCACCGTATAGTATTGCCAGGATGTATGTATTCTCCTCTCTCTGTCTTTACCCGGCTAGCCTTCAGCAAGGAGGTCTTTTTTTTTTTTCTTGCCATTTTCTTTGATTAGGATTTAATATTATAATTTAACTTGATGACATTTGCTCGGGGGTCATGCTCTGGGTCTCTCTGTAAAGCACCTAGAGACAGTTTGCATTTGCTAAATTTTACTGAAAGAAACAACGGAGCGGCTCATCTGGACACGACTGCAGCACATTGAGTTAAAAACAGACTGATGCAGAGCAGTGAAGCGACCTCTGCGATATCTGAGGTCAGCCATCTTAGCCCCCGCTGTCAGATCTGCAGCAAAATAGAAACCGGATAGCTGAGCGTGCTTTTCCAGGCCAGAGCCATACAGTAGGAAGCTGTGCCAGTGGAAAAAGCAGCGCTGCTGCGTTGTCTTTCAGGGTGGTTGTGTTCTGAGTGTGTTTCTGTGAGGCCGGCCGACCAGTCGGGGTTTCATAGCTACATCTGTGTGTGTGTGTGTGTGTGTTTGTGTGTTTTATGGCCTGTCATTGCAGAGTCAAGTATCTGAGGTGTTAGCTGCTTAGATGGAGGCGACGACTCTCGTCCCTTTGATATGGAGGACAGGCCGAAACGTGGGAACAGCGGCACACGAGACACCCACCAAATGACAACAACCAGAACATTTCGTCCCAGTTCACGGCGACAGTTTAACCGTAGGAGCTGGGCCAAACTATGAATAATTAAAATAAACCGTCACGCTGGTTAGAAATGCATATGGAGGGAGTTTTTATCTCTGAAAGTAGAGAGCTGTTGTTCCACTAGAAGACACATTCAATAATGATTTTTTTGTCATCTGCTGAAAGTAGGACTCACCTTGTCTTGATTGGATCACTAGAAAAATAGATTTTTTTTTTTTGTCTCCAATAAAATTAACTGTATCTTAGACAAGTAGAGAGAAAAAAAAAGAAGAAAGTAAACCTGTCTCGGGTGACATTTGTCAAGACATCATATCAGGTGAAGCTCATCTCCTCTCAGCGGTCGCCCACAATGAGGCCTTTGTTCTGGACAGGAAAAAGTAAATCTAATTTAACCCCCCCCTGCTCTCCCCCCACCAGCATCATCATCACCAGCACTCAAATACCTCCAGACTAATTGCGTCTGAAATCAAACTCTGCTCGTCCTCGCTGGACCTCCAACACCGTGACAGCTTCAGGCCACGAGCAGAGGGAGCACTTTTATATTTAGAGGACTGAGGGATTTGCATTGGACCACCGCCTGTCAGGTGACATCCATTACAGCTCTGATTAGGAGCAATTTCAGTTATTTAAAGTGGAATTAAAAGACTAAATTTAGCTATTAGGCTTATAACGGAAAGATCACAGTTTTTTTTTTTGGACAAGAGTGAACCAACGGCATTCTGGGTACGAGTTACAAATATTGCTTGATATATCTGAGGGAAATGACACTTTGAACCAAAGGACGTCAGACCAAAGCATGAAGGAGAACCAAAGAGAAGTTCCTTGTAGTAAATACAGTGTAAGATTAGGGCTGTAGCCATACACTAATCTCGCGATACGATACGATGCACGATACTCGGCTCACGATACGATATTACGGGATATACGGGACAATATTTGTTTTGCTCTGTAGTTACACCACCAAACCCTAGATGGCAGTGTCAGTCCTGTTCTGCAGTGCTGCAGCCTTGTGTTTACTTCCTTTATTAGGGCTGTAGCGATACGCTTATCTCGCGATACGATACTTGGCTCACGATACGATATATATCGATATTCATCTTATACATTTACATCATTTTCCAAAAGATTTTAAAGGGACAAAGTGATTTTGGTGACATCTTGTGAGTGTTCCAATGACTTTGTTTGAATTAACTGAACTGAAAGCATCAATTACACATTATATGGCTGACAGGCAGCTTGCAAATGCTGGACAAAATGAATAAAAGATTTGTTGAGAAAAATAGTTTCATTTATTTAAACAGTGCAAATTGTTGCTTGAAAGCTTTTAAAGGTCGGACACGGGGGTTTTGAAAGAAGCTCAGAATATCGATACCCGCGGCTGAAAAATCGATACTCTCTGGGGAAATAAAATATCAATATACATTGCAGAATCGATAAAATTGCTCAGCTCTACTTAAATTGGGGGCGTTTACGGGGTGGCGGTGATGTCAGGACTAGTGCGGTCCACATGAGCAACGATTAATGTTAAGAAGCCCCTTCTGGGAGAAACCCTTTATACCAAACAAATATCCAGATATCAGAGTAATGGTGTCCAGTCCTGCAGGAAAGCGTTTTGGCTTTAGGGACCTAATAAACCAGTGTTTTCAGTTTAGGGGAGGACTCGTTTGATTTTCTACGTAACTGGCTCCAATACATCATTCAATTTCTTCTTTGTGTTTGATGTTTCCTCATAATGTCCACCTACCTATCTGAACTGAACAATGTGGAGGTGACTCAGTGAAAACAGCTGGAGGTTGATGATTCACAAGACAAATGGGACGAGAGATGGGTAAGTGTGAACTCGTCAATAACATGAGACGGCTCTCACGGCTGACGACAAACGTGAGGAAACCCACGTCTGAGACGAAAGCAAACCGCCAGGAATGATCACAAGTATCCGCGGTTCCTCCGTAACAGCAGCGCCTCCGGCATCAGCGCAGAGATTCACCTGGACGGTGTCGGGTTGGGAGTCAAACACAGGCCACAGCAGGAACTCAGAGAGTCAATGCCCCCTTTGATTTTCAATACTCGGTCTGTTTCAGATGATAGATTCAGCCCTCATCAGGCAGAATACCTGTTCTGGAGATAAGTTCTCACATTCTTCAGGACGCATTCTGCATTTTTACACTGTTTCAGCCAGACGGGTGTATCTTTCTCTTTAAAGGACCCTAAAGCTGATCTAAAGAGGTCCACCATCTGGCATCAGGCACCAAAGCACTTCCAACGAGCCCACAAACAGGTCCACTGACTTTATGACATTACAATCCATCCATCCATCCATTATCTATACCGGTTTCATCCTCCGGAGGGTCACGGGGATCTGCTGGAGCCGTCTACGGGCGAAAGGCAGGGGTTGACATTACAATATTATAGATAATATTAGTGCTGGGCGATATGGAAAAAATCATATATCACGATATGGACTATTTTATATCACGATAAAGATATATATCACAATATACCATAATAAAGTATGTTTTCAGTTATTCTCTGAAAAGTTTGACAAAAATTTCATTGCTTACTTTTCAACTTTATTTTGAAAGGACATTTAGCTGAACTGTCACAAGCATACATTTTAGTGCAGCAAAAACAGGTAGGTACAGAGGTACAGTAGCTTTCACATTTTTTTTTAAAGTGCACAACAGTTTCTGAGAGGAAAAACACATTTAAAAAATAAACTATAAAAAATAAACACAAATTATTTTTCAACTTTCTGAAATCTGTAACCTTGTAGTGCAAAGTTTGCAAACCAATATAAAGTGTCTAAAGTAAACATCAGGGTTGAAGAGAACTCTGTTTAAGGCATTAACCATGAATAAAAGTGCAAACATAAAAGGCTACTTTGTAGAAGTAGAAATGTTTCTATCAAATTTATCGTTGCAGGTTATTTAATTACATATTTGCTGTAATAATTGATAAAATTAGGTTAGAAACAATAGAAACGATAGAAGAGAAATGGCACGATATACACTTTTATATTGTCCCCACGATATGTATCGTCATATTGCCCAGCACTAGATAATATATATTAATTCTATCATGTATAAATATCATTTATCATAATTTAGTTGAGCTACAGCTGCAGCAACCAGTTTAAATTTCATTGTCCCATTAAAAATACAGATGTAGGATGTTTCAGCTTGTTAGCTTTGGGCTGTTTGGTTTCTTCCGTTACGACTGTGTCAAAGCTCAGGTCAGGAAGCGGTGAGCATGCGCAAGTCTTCAGTCCAACTAGACGTGTCCAGGAGAGGTTTGGCTTAATGGCATTTCAGTTAAACTCAAATGTTTGCATGCATTTTAAAATATGATAATTTGATTTGGCTGCGTCTGTTGAATGGAACAAGATCTAAGAGAACTGGCCTCTGCTTGCTTGAATCACCCGGTTTGACGTCTTGAGTGGGAGCAACGACTGTCTGTCAGGTTTATCTGGACGTCTTTCACAGTCATCCCAAAAAGACGCGCTGGCAGGTGATTTCTGTTGTTGGACAACTTTCATACTGCGGATGCAGCTCTGGCTCAACCTTTACATCTGGATATCTGGACGCGTCGCTGTGGAAAACATCAGCAGCCTGTCACGGTTTGGTTTATTGCAGCTTGATTTGGCGCCCCGTGTTCCTGAATGGCAGCAGGAGCCGTGCACGTTCATGAGATCAGAATCAGGAAACACCTCACGCAACATGTTCCCGTCGAAGGGAGGCGTGTTATTTTTCTCTGAAGGTTTGCTGGAAGCGATGCTGATGTGGAGGCATCCTCAATGAGCCAGAGCGGCTGGAAAAATGCTCCATTTTAGATTGGTACACCTGAACGTCACATTAAGTCTTTATCTTTTTTTTTTTTTTTTTTAATTCTGTGCACAGACATTGCCGTTTCCACCAACGCTCTCTTTCCTGGGAATTTTCAGCCATGCATCACAGCAACGGAGACTCGACAGTTGTGAGGAGAATGATTCCACTGTGGCGGTTTAGACTAAAGCATTTGTTTTTTGGAAATATTACAGCTGTCAATGCCAAAGTTGTGCAATCACGTGTCGTCTTACTGCTTCAGGGGTGTCGTCAAAAAAATGACCTATTCTGACATTTTATATACAGTGGTACCTCTACTGACGAATGTTTCTACATACGAAATTTACATCGCAGCTCCCAGAGTTTACCGAACATAAACATAGCTGTCGGCTCTGTATCTCGGTTTGCGTCCGAGCTGCTCTGCCATTGGCTGTCGCTCAGCATCTTCCTGGCATCCCATTGGCTAGGAGAGCCCCTTGTCTGTATGAGCGTTTATCTGTCTGTCTGTGTTCAAGATAACTCAAAAAGTTATGGATGGATTTTGATGAAATTTTCAGGAGTTGTCAGAAATGTGAAAAGGAAGAACTGATTTAATTTTGGGTGTGATCCGGAAGAAATCCTGGATTCTGGATCACTTTCAAATTTTCAATAATTGTTGCGTTTAGTGGAGGTCTGCGCTCTCTAGAGTGCTTTTCTAGTTCTAACATGTATTTCTTACAGGTTTTTATGACATTTCATGTATTATTTATAATTTATAAAAAAAAAATAATGTTTGAATTTTGGGGGTCTTGGAATGGATTAGGGCATTTACATGGAAAAAGCGTCTCTACTTACGAAATTTTCAGGTTACGAAACTACTCCCAGAACCAATTAATTTCATAAGAAATGTGCTAGAGGTAGCACTGTATAAATATATGAATGCACACATAAATACATACTTTTTGGCTATGAAAGAATAAATAAATAAATAAATAAGATATATAATTGGACATGAAATGAGTAATAAAAATATGTCTCACATGCCCATTTCCCAATGTTAACAACATCAGTACGGGGTCAGCGTAAGGTCAACGTAACTCCCCAGTTAGCTTACGTCGTAATTTAACCGCTGGAATTTTATTTCACAGATAGCAAAGAGAACTTTTTAGCAGCATCATGGATGGTTTTCTAAAAAGAAAAGCCCCACAGGAACGGAACATCACAGAGGAGCCGACTTCTTCATCAAGCCTTCATCCACCAGCTCTGAATCTGCTCCATAGGTACCAAAGCTAGCTGCTAGCGATAAGGCTAAAAAGAGGCAATACAAGGATGATGGATGGAAGCAAGCACATCACGGATGAAAAGAAGCTTTCCTGCTGAGGCCTACTCTGGTGCAGTTATCGTGTTCAGGTTATTTAAACTAAATAAACGGGACGTATGCATTTACAGTCGGAGCGATTATATTTTACTCTGGGGTGTCGTGAGATTTTATTCACTTTTGAAAGGTGTCGTGACTGAAAAGGGTTGATAAAAGGCTGTTCTATTCTGTATTCAAATATCGTGTATCGCATCCTAGATTAGCGTATCGCTACAGCCCTAAATTTAAGGCAGGCGCAGGTCGGCACCGCCGCTGGTCCTGTAACGTTATAGCTAAACCTACCGTGATCTCACCGGTTCTGCTGATGAGCCGCCGTCAGTGATCCATGACCAACCGATCAACCTGCTGTCTTTGTTGTAAACACCCCTGCAGAAAAAAAAGCCATTAATACGTCCCTCCTCCCCCAATGTCCATTCATCTGGATGATGCAGACGACTGCATGTGAATAACCCGAAAAAACCCGAGGGACACTCATTAAACAGACCCCGTCCCATTTTAGCACGATGCTCACCCAGCCGTTAAACCAGGGAACTGTAAGACTCTCATAACTAACATCTGATCTGCAGCTCCAGCCTTCACTTTGGGAATGAATAAGCTGTTGCTTCAACCTCTAGTGGAAACGTCGCGCGCAGAAGTGGAGTTTGTGCATCTCTTTTTCACTCAGACTGCAGCGCGGAGAACGAGATTTAAATTATTTGGCGGCTGGTGTGAAATGAAGTCACACGTCTGCAGTAATGACGGGCGTCTGCAGGCTCAGTTGGAGCGCATGTGTGCAGCGTTGACTGCAGGACAGCAGAGGGTTGTCGTCAGGAGTGCACAGCAACTGTTTCACAATCTGCCTGAAGCCTTCTCTCACAGTCAGATTGAGACGTTTGCGCCTCAGTCTGAGACCGGTTAGGAGTCGCTTTAATGTCTACTTTAACCCTCGTCGAAAAGTACGACTTCCTTCCCCGACCGCAATTACGCAAGCGTCACGTGTCTCCGTAAACGTCCAGTCATATCTGAAGAGAGTCTGAAGGTCTGTTTGCATAACAGACACGGCGACCTGAAAGAGAAAATCACCGTCAGTGACCCTTTTTTATGCAAGAAGCTCACAGTTCTCAGCCTGTGAAAACAGTCGTTTCTCTCTGAAGTTTCAGAAAGCCTGATGTTGTCAGTGTGAGAGCCTAATTATAGATGTCTTTGAGATGCATTATGGGAACCGTAGGATCCAGCTTTTCAAAGACCTGAGCAATCCTGAGGTTGTTGCTTGCTCCTAAATTGCCCTCACATGACATAATGGCCACGGTTACAAGATGTTTTTTTAATTCAGAATTAATTATTCCGAATTAAATAATTCAGAATTCAACTATTTTCCTTCGAGTTTACATGGATTTAGTAATTCCGAATTGAGATTTACATGGAAAACACGTTTGATCGGCTTTATCCAATTCCACTTAAGGTCTGGGGGTTGGGAAGGGTTCTGATTGAATAGGGGGGGCGGACGTCTTTACCTATTTACGTCTACCGGAAGAAAATTAGCAACAACATGGAGGACTACATTATTAGCATCCTTTTCGGATTTGTTTTGATTTTATTTTTGAAGCAGCAGCTCGACAACATCATGTCAATGATATTATTTCGAAAACAAGCCCAGCGCGGAATATAAGCGTCATCGCGACAGACGGGCAAGGGAACTAGCATGCGCAGAAAGACCGGAATTAATTTAAAGCAGAATAAGTGTATACATGACTGCGGAATTATTCTATTCGGATTTAAAATCAGAATAAACCAGCGACTTACTTCGGAATTAAGTTTAATTAGGAATGGACATTTTCATTCGGAATTAGGTGTTTACATGGTAATTAGGGATGCACATTTTGGATTTTTTTTGTGACCGTTAACCGACGCCCTTTAACAATTAATAACCGTTAACCGATAAGTCCGGGAGGGTTGGCTGCCGCGATGTTGCACACGTTGTCGTGGACGCATGCGGACACTTCCCCGTGTATACTCTCGCGGCAATGTGTCGCCGTCACTTTTGATTTATACTAGCGCGGTCTGCGCTATGTTATTCCACGCCACAACTCACGAGCGACAATCACAAACTAGCTAAACTTATTAAACTTATCTCTTGCGTTTTTCCACTTCCTCACCGTCTCGGCCGTATCCAGACCCACATTCATCGCTATCTCCCTCCATGAATTACTAGAATATGTGCTGTCTTTGTAGTGTGGAGAACCAGAATCGTACAGATGTGGGTACTTCCTCATTTCTTCAGTGGCTGCGGTTACATGATGTTTTTTAATTCGGAATTAAAATTAGGAATTAAATAATTCCGAATTAAACTATTTTCCTTCGAGTTTACATGGAAATAGTAATTCCGAATTAAGGTTTACATGGAAAACACGTTAGTTCGGCTTTATCCAACTCCGCTTTAGGTCTGGGGGTTGGGAAGGGTTCTGATTGGATGGGGGGGCGGACGTCTTTACATCTACCGGAAGAAAACAAACTTAGCTAACTGGTTAGCAACAACATTCCACTTATTTTTGACCTGGGTGGCGTCTCTATCTGCGAAACCTCCTTCATTTAACCTGGCCGCTTTGAAAAGCTAACAATTTTATGTTTCCTGCCATCTGTTCTTTTAATTATTTCCAGTTCCTCCAAGCTATTTATTAAATAAATCGTCTCTGCTCTTGAACACCGTTTACTGCGTGCTGCCGGAATATAAGCGTCATCGCGACAGACGGGCAAGAGAACTAGCATGCGCAGAAAGACGGGAATTAATTTAAACAGGAATGAGTGTATACATGACCGCGGAATTATTTAATGCGGAATTAAAATGGGAATAAACCAGCCACTTACTTCGGAAGTAAGTTAATTCGGAATTGACATTTTCATATGGAATTAAGTGTTTACATGGTAACTTTTATTCGGCTTTAACTTTAGTTCTGAATTAAAGAGGAATTAAACTTCCCATGTAAACGCACCAAGTGATGCGCTCTTTTCTACGCGGATATAGAATTGACCAATCAGAGGCTTGTTGCACCTGTCGACACGCCCCCATGAGTTGATTGAATTACGTAGCTTAAAAAACAAAATTGACCGTTAGTATTAATCGGTTAGAGTTACTGTTATCGATTAACGGTTAAACGGTTAACCATGTGCATCCCTAATGATAATTTTTAATCATTTTAAATCGGATTTAATTTTAACTCTGAATTAAAGAGGAATTAAACTTCCCATGTAAACGCACCGTCACACACCAGTGTATGAAATGAGCTTAACAGCTGGTTATTGTGAAATTAATGTTGCAAAAAATGAATTGCGCTGCAACTTTTGCTTGAGAACTCTGCAGATCAGATGAAGCCAGGCTTCCTGCTATCACCAGGCTGTTGATATGATAATCCTCTCTGATAAGCCGTGAAACGACTGATGACGACGGGCTTCTCACGACGGAGACGGCCAGGAGGCTCTCGCTGACTCGCATTCGATCCCGTGACTCATTAAACCACAGACTGGGCTTGGCGAGCAGGCGGCGAGCGCGCCCGCCACCCCTGGCAGCCCGGGTGCTTTTGTTTGTCATGTTTCCTGTTGTTGCCGTTGCCCTTGGTCTCCACACTCCCTGCTTCTCATCAACAGCCAGAGGAAGTCGGGGCTGTAAAGTGTCTGTTTTTATTTCACACCTCGCTCGCTATCTCGCACCTTTGCTTCCTGGAGTCTCGGCTCCAGCGCAGCGTCTCCAGCACACACCGTGTGTGTGTGTTTTATGTGTGTGTGTGTGTGTGTGTGACAGACACCTTTTTTTGAAGAAGAAAGAGCGTCCCTTTCACCTTGGTTTGAGGAAGTGGTGTGTTTTCTTTTTTTTTTTTTTTTTTTTTTTTTGCCGTTGTCGGGTGAAAAATTTTGCTCTTTGCAACTGCAGGTTCAGACAGACGGGGAACTTTTGCACCTGGTGAAGCCTTTACCTGATTAAACGAGGGCAAACCTTAATCTTTGTGGCCCCCGCGGGACGGGCGGTGTTTACCCCGCTGGTGGAGAATAAAGGCCCGACTGTGGGACTGGACAGGTGTAGCTCGAGACCCGTTTGGTCTTCCAAGGCCAGGAGGCAAGGTTACAGCCCCGGTTTGGGACGTTATTCAGCAGGAGGACGGGGGGGGTGTCCCGCCCGTAACCCTCAGACCCGGGGGGGGACGAGTGAAGGAATGAGCTCCCGCCACGGCGAACACGATGACACCAGTGTGTGGAAGAGAGCGAGGCGGGAAGTGTTTGGGATTTCTCCGATTTCACTGTCCTGACAGCCCACCGATAAACCCCCCCAGCGCCCCTTATCCTCCGCTCAATGGGACATCTGACACCCCCTCCAGCTGCAGAGGCTCAGCGTGGATTTACTGAAGAGCGAAGGTCCTTTTTTTAATTCAGCCGGGTGACTTTAACGGCACGACTGTTAATAAGAAACAATGTGGCTGCAGTCGTTTGTGCAGAATTGCCATGTTGTCGTTAATTAATGGTTCCCAGTCGCTTGTAACCCACCACTGGGCAGATTCAGTCATACTGGAAGTATAAATAATCGCGATTAATCGCATTATTTCCCTGATTAATCACGATTTATCGCATTGTATATGCAAAATCAAACAATGAATTCAAAAAAAAAAAACAGGTCACTTTTATTTAAATATTCTGCTGCTATATGAACTAAAGTGCCATAACATTTGTTTTAACATCAGCACTTGTCAGTAACACATATTTAGTGTAAATCTCATCTTAAAAAATGTAAAATAAAATAAAGCTTATGGCCACTGCCAGGGCATTAAAGTCATCCTGTTTTTTTATAAAAAAAATAAAAAAAAGTCTATAAACAAAACCCAGCAAAATGATTGTGTCTCAGCACAATCAGAACATTAAAACAGGTAATTTCTGAGGTAACAGCAGAAACTTTTAACGGGGAGTTCAACTTGTCAGTTGTTACAAATAACCTTGTTTCTGTTGAATCCTCCGTCTGGGAGAACTTTAAAATGAAAATGTCCATGTTAAAGTTCAGTAACTTTACCAATCCATGTATCATTCATTCTTTCCATTTTCAATTGTCAATCAAAAATAAAAAAGAATAAATAGTGACATTTTATTACGTTTTTCATTTTTTAATCTAACAGAAAAAAACTTTAAAAAAATGCCTGTTTTTTTTTTTTTTTAATATTTCAATTTTAGACTTGGATCAAAAATACTCAATGAAAAAACAGACCACATGTCTGAATTTGTTTTATAATGGAGGGCTGGACTTTCTGTTGTCATTACACATCTGTGCCACTAGATGGAGCCACACTGCAGTAACCAGCTAGAGAACAGCAGGACAGTGAACACATGGAGCAGATCTGATGGAACATGGAGGAATGACGCGAAGGTTTTGTTGCAGTCCAGAATTTTATTTTCTTAGACAGAATTGTTACCTGAGTTGCTACCCGAACTGTTAAGTTCACAGATTTTTATCGTTCTCCATGTCTGTTTTAGCTTTTCCGCATGTTTACGTGCCAATTATCTTCCGTTTCTGCAGCAGCCAGTAACAGACTTCTCAAAACAAAAGCATGTGAGCAACATGCGTAAACGCGATAATAACGCGTTAACTTGCCCAGCCCTAATAAATATACTTTTTTTAAATGTCTCCTATTTTCCTCCACACGTAATCTGTAAATAAACATGTTGTGCTTTTCAGTGCACAGTGAGAGTTTATCACATCAGATGCAAATCTGCAAGCGATGACAGTGCTAGACACATGCATGTACTACGTAAGATAAGCTGGCTGCAGCAGGAAGGAAATGAAGCGATGCAGGACAAGATATGATTACTTGAGTTTTATGAAACTTCATATAGATGCTTCTTCCTTCACTGGCTGAAAAGAAAAGTAGGTCTCTCAGTTCTGATTTGTCAGCTGGTCACACTTTCATTATTAATGTTACTACGACAGTTGTACGTTTAAAAAAAACGCACACAAATTGAGATTTTATGCATTATATTTTGAATTTTGAATATTTTGTCATTTGAGCTTTAAGCTTGATTTATGGTTCTGTGCCTCTTTACAGGACATTATTTGTTTCGCTCTGTAGTTACACCACCAAACCCTAGATGGCAGTGTCAGCCCTGTTCTGCAGTGCTGCAGCCTTTTGTTTACTTCCTTTATTAGGGCTGTAGCGATACACTTATCTCACGATACAATACACTGAATATTCGGCTCACAATACGATATATATCGATATTTGTCTTACAATACATTTACATCATTTTCCGAAAGATTTTAAAGGGACAAAGTGATTTTGGTGACATCTTGTGAGTGTTCCAATAACTTTGAATTAATTGAACTGAAAGCATCAATTACACATTATATGGCTGACAGGCAGCTTGTAAATGCTGGACAAAATGAATAAAAGATTTGTTGAGAAAAAATAGTTTCTTTTATTTAAACAGTGCAAATTGTTGTTTGCAAGCTTTTAAAGGTGGGACACGGGGGTTTTGAAAGAAGCTTAGAATATCGATACCCACGGCTGAAAAATCGATACTCTCTGGGAAAATAAAATATTGATATATATCGCAGAATCGATAAAATCGCTCAGCTCTATCCTTTATGTACCTCAGACACGGCTACAGAGCAAGTGGAGCATTATTTATATGAATTGGACCTGATTCATGTTGAACACCAGTAACTTTTACTGATATTGCAGAATCTATCCATCCGGTTTGAAAATGACAAAGACGCAGAAGCAGCGTGAAATACAGTGCTATCAAACTTATCTGGGCCAATCACATTTGGCCACTTGACATTAGGGTGAGTATTGGCAAGGACCTCGCAATACGATATGTATCATGATACGTTGGTGACGGTACGATGTCGTCGATATCACGATATATTGCGATATTCTACCCAGTTGATATCAAAATTAAAAGTAGAGAGGAAAAATCAAGTTGCTGTATATGTTCATCAGATGATATTGATCATTCAGAGGAGAAATTGAGTCAAAACTATTTGATTCAAAACAACCTATTTATTGTTTATTATTAGTGGTTTTGCACATTTAAGTAACCATTACAACATACTGACAGCATTGTAAAAAAAATCGATATTAGTAGCTGAAAAATTGATATTATATTGGGTGGCTGAAAATCACGATATATTGCCAAATTTTTTTTTTTTTCACACCCCTACTTGACATACAAATGGTTTTTGTTTTGCATTTTAAAGTTCCGCTTTAGAAAAACTTGTTGGTTTCGCCAAAATTCACCAATTCAAGCTGGCCAACCGGTTGAAGGCGCGTCAGCAAGCACCGGTCACCGCTCAGTCCTTACGTGTAAACAACTCGAAGATGTATCAAAGACGCTAGCGGATGTGTCCCTGAGCCACCGCTGACAGCCGACTAGCAACTACTTGTTCACGTTACAGCCAATCAGAGATCAAGATCATCGTGAGAAGGGAATCCCTCAAAGCAAGGGCATGTATGGTAGCAACGTCCAACGAGAAAGTAGCAGCAACAGCATGGCAAGTATGGAGTCGTTGCTCCGATAGTTTCTTTCCTTGGTCTGTTTTCAGATCAACTCCTGTAAAAGTGGTTATGTATCCTTTCCCATGTCACGTTTCACGTGTGTTTTGTTGACTAAACGTGGTTTGGAGGACCACGTCAATTACCGAGTCAGATCACGTAGTGTGCTACACCCAATCACACAGCAATGTGCAGACTTGAAAGTCCTGTGGTGGAAAAGCGGCTTTATGTGATGTGATTTCAGCATGTTTAAAAAAAAAAAGGGGGGGGGGTACATGACTTAAGTGTACCTTAAGTCATGATTAACATGATGCAACAAGACATTCAATTAAATTCAATTCAGTTTTATTTGTATAGCGTCTATTACAGCGTCTATTATAGCGTCTATTATTACAGTCCAAATTATCTGTAGACGCCTTACAGAGACCCAGAGCATGACATGCGAGCAAATATCATTAACTAAAATTACATTAAATCCTAATCAAAGAAAAATGGCAAGTAAAACAAAACAAAACAACAAACAACAAAACAAAAAAAAACTTAAAGCCAAACAGTGGCAAAAGAAAATCCCCCTTTTAGAAGGAAGAAACCTCTAGCAGGACCTGGATCAGCCAGCTGGCTAAAGAAAGAAAAGAGGACGGAGATAGGACAGAGAGAGGATGGAGGACAATACTATATTAGACAAAATGTATAAATAATAATTATCCATTACGTGGAGAACTAAGAAATCCACGCACTTATACTCTGACTGGTTTACTGTCAGTACATGAACTACAGAGATGACGATATAAACAGATGTAGGCAGCAACACTGAGGTGGTCAGAGGATCAGTTGATATCCCAGAGACATCTACAGTCATGGAAAAACTTATTAGACCACCCTTGTTTTCTTCAGTTTCTTGTTCATTTTAATGCCTGGTACAACTAAAGGTACATTTGTTTGGACAAACATAACGATAACCACAAAGATTGCTCATAAGAGTTTTATTTAAGAGCTGATATCTTACCATTTTCCATGGTTTTCTTGATTATAACCTAAATCACTTAAGTTTTTACATCAATAACTATGGCGTTGTACTGCCAAAAACACTGCTTTTATGCATTCAGTGTTTTCTTTTCTGTCTGTTTTAGTCACATGATGACGTTTAGTGGTACCAAGTATTAAAATGAACAAGAAAGTGAAGAAAAAATGGTGGTCTAATAATTTTTTCCATGACTGCATATAGACAGGTGGAGGTCTATATGGTCAGAGGGTGGAACTGCAGGTTATGTAGCTCTGGAAACATATACAGAAAGTGGGAAAAAGGGAGGTACAGAACAGCACAAAAAACTTACATTCATGAGATTTTCCTAATCAACTGGAAATATGAACAAAGAGAAATCCTTTCATTGTCAGTTAGGCTTCAGGTTTACCTTGTCACTGAAGCCCAGCTCCTAATGCTTTAAAGAAAACCAAGCCCATCCCCAGCTTCCATCCACACAGCTCTTTAGCTGGGTCTCTGTAGCACCTTTAACCCACCTGTAGTAACAGATGCATCACTGGTGAAACAGGAGTTATGGGAAATACCAAGTGCGAAAAGATGTAGCAGGATTGGCTGCAAGCTTTGCAGAGAGGATGAAATCATCCGGGAGATCACGGGTACGGCGAGAGGTGGCCTAGGACATGTGACAAGCGAGCTAAAATACCACCGCCTTCGTATCGCAGGATGTCAAAATGCTGCGTGAGGAGAAAATACGGCATCGTGGCGTCAATGTGAATGCACAACTGGAAAAACGGAGGCGGAGTGAATAAGGAGTCTCTTTTATACCGGGATCTCTGCGTAGTCGGAGTAGTTCCCTCACATTTCCTTGTGGGATCATAATATGTGCAACAGCACGACCGAAAAACTGGTTTTCTCATGTTTAATAGTTGTCCTCTCGTCCCTCCCTCTTGTCAAGTGTCAAGTATGAACTACCAAGTTTCCAAGTCCAGTTTTGTCAGTCATTAATTGGTCAGTCATTCTTGTTAATACCCTGATTTTTCATCGTCAGCCTTATTGATTTTGTGCAGATTGTTGGAAGTCGACTGCTCCGATCGCACTAAGTTGCAGTTCTTCTGGGCAGATGATTCAGTTCAATTCAAATCAATTTTATTTGTATAGCGTCTGTTACAATGTCAATTGTCTCTAGGCGCTTTACAGAGACCCAGGATCATGTCCCCCGAGCAAATATCATTAACTAAAATTATAATATTCAATCCAAATCAAGGATAATGGCAAGTAAAAAACTCCCTCAGCTGGAGAAAAAAACCTTTAAGCCAAACAGTGGCAAGAAGAGCAGCGGAGGCACCACTCAGCAGATCATGTTGGCGTCCCCCTGCAGCGTAGGCCTATAGCAGCATAGCTATGACGAAGCTGTGATTAAGATGAGCTACTCTAGTCTGAGCTCCTACAACTATGGCTATAACTATTAGCCCCTACATACTAGGGATGCGTGCGATTAGTCGTCGAAACGATTAAACGTCCGCCCACTTTCTAGTCGGTACCAGAAATATTAGTCGTTTAAACCAATTTGTGTTTATTCATGTAAAGGCCGCTTAACTGTCATTACAGCCGCCCGCCAACTAGTCGGGGGCTTTACAGCGCCGTCAGACAGCAGTCCCCCTCTCTGCGGCAATGCTCAAGTAGACTGGAGTTTTAAAACGGCATGGTGGGAATATGGCCCTCTCGTAAACCAGCGCTTATTTTTGGGGGGGTGGCGTCTTTAATCTAGAAAATGAAAACACGGTAGTATGTAACTGTGTCAGAAACAACTGGCATACAATCACTCGACTGGAGCAATGCGCAACCACATTCGACTCAAGCATTTGGATGTTAATCTGCACGAGACGACAGCTGCTGATGCTAGCGGTGCTAGCCACACTCGATTTGACATTGTTTACCCGGAGACGTGTTCTCCCGTCCGGTCTGAGAGGCTAACGCAGCTCATCACGATAATGACTTCGCAAGATACGCTTCCACTTAACTTTGTGGAAGGTAAAGGCTTCAGGAAGCTAATGTTGCTGTTTCGATGTTTCAGTAAATTGTGCTAAATTTTCACTGTTTTCTGAGTGTTTTCTATTTTTTTAGACTAGTCGACTAGTCTTAATTAAAATTTTCATTTAGTCGACAGTGAAATTAGTCGCCAGGAACATCCCTACTACATACTATAGTTTAGACTAACTGTAGGTTTTACTGAACAGAAATATTTTCAGTTTAGTTTCAAAGAGGGAGGTGGAGTCAGCCTCCTGAACCCAAAATGGTAGCTGCTTCAATGATAAAGGTGCCTGATGCGTTGGCCCCCGGTAGTCCCGGTCCTAACATCTTCATCCACCAAGTCCTCTCTTAAAGCACGGTCGCACCCGTCTCCAACAAACCAACCGAAGACGTTGGCTCAGTTCAAAAAAGAAAAAAAAGAAATGCTAAAAGGGCTCAGAATGGTGCAACTGTTCTACTGTTTCCACTAGTGGCACGAGGTTAATTTTTTCCCCGACACTCCTCCTCTGCCCAGCTCGAACAAACGTCATGAGTGCCAGCGGGTAGTGTGTGTGTGTGTGTGTGTGTGTGTGTGTGTGCCAGCCTCCCACCGTTCATTCACCAGCTGATATTGTCTCACAGTCTTTCAACACAAAACAATACCTGATTAGGACCCAACTCATGCCAGCGCACACACCCAACACACACCCCGCCGACAGCCTGAAAGACTATCCCCTTGAGAACGGAGGCATTCTGCAGCGTGAGCTCGGGGAGGGAAATCGCGTTAAGCGACGTGTGAAACCCTCCGCAGAAAAGCAGATAAACCGAACGCAGCTAAGATTTCCCATTATGTCCCTTAAACGTTCGGGAGGGTTGGGGTGTGAGGCTCGACTTCAGAGGCTGGGCCGTCCCAGAAAAAGGCGGCTTCTTGGTAGAGAAAGGAATTTGTCACTCAAGCTCTTAAACTCTTAAATCTCCTCTAATACACTACAATCAACAGGCGCTGTGTTCACAGGCCCAGTTTCCCTCCTCACTAAGACCGAAGGCTCTCGTCCGATTTTACGCCTCCGCTCTGAAGATGAAAAGCCATCAGGGCTCCTAACTCTGCCCGTGTGTGTGTGTTTAACCGTGTGTGTGCTGATGGGGGTCCGTATACCTCCACCTTCCCTCTCTCCTTCCTCTCTTCCCACAGAGGTTGTGTTTTGGCTGGTGGCTCCTAAAGCCTTTTGAAGTCTGTGGTGTTATCAGGGTGTCAGGACGGTCAGAGTGGGAACGACTCACCCGCGGCAGACGCCGACTCCGAGTCCAGCTGCATTTCCATCGCAGTTCTGATAAAACCGGACCGTGTCTTCATTAGGACACGTCCAGTTTTCTCTCCTCATGACGGCTCTTCAAACCTGTGCCAGGTTCATTTCTGTCTAATACGTGAGGAAGCTGGCAGCGTTGCACCTGAATGCGTTCACTGAACCAAAGTTCACCAACTAGTTCATATTTTGTTCGAACGTGAACTGAGCTCGCTCTCTTTCTCCTTCACCAGCGGGGGGCGTGAACGGGTTCATTTGTACAGTTATGAACGACGCTCTTTCAAAGTTCACGCACGGTCAAAACCGTTCCAGGTTTCCAGCAAACCCTATTTAAAATCCACCACAAACGAGCCTGATATGTATCTGAGGAAATCAATCAAACATGGCAACACGGCTGTCGCTGCTGTCACGCTAACAATAGCGTCATCAAACGTTTAAAACGATCATGGAGGAAGATGAAAGCTGCAGTTACCCAGAGCTGGAGGAACGACCCGACTCCCGGGGGGGGGGATTGAAATATTGCACCTTAAGGACCTGTTTTTGTCTTATAATAAAAGACCATTTAGCAGCAAGTTTTTCCTCATATTTTTAATCTACTGTAGAGCAGTGATTCCCAAAGTGTGGGCCGCGGCCTCCTGGTGGTCCGTCATGGGACTGCAGGTGGGCCGTGAGAGGTCATTAAAATTAAACAAATGTGTTTTAAATCCTCGATCTTTTTTAAATATGTTTTTAATTACTGTAAAATATTCATGACATTAAGAAGTAATAAAACAAACCAGTTAAGTGTTATTCTACTGTCATCTTAACTTAATATGACAAGGTGTCACCTTATTTGTTGACCCCTTACATTAATATCAGATCATGGTTCCTGGTCCTGTATGTTGATCACAGTTGTGATTAAAGGTTTCGGTGGGACAAGGAGGATTTTTCATATTTCAAATTGGGTCTTGATATTCTGAAGTTTGGGAATGGCTGCTGTAGAGAGAAACTGAAAGGGAAATTACAGTTTTACATGGACTGTTCCTTTAATGCTAATGTGTTGGATCAAGATTCCAAATTGGACTAATAGTTTCCGACAGTTAAAATTGGATAAAATAATTGCTGTTTGTGGTGGTGTAGTATATGGAGCAGTGGTAATCATTTTGACTAATAATTGCTCGCAGCAACATTAAAAAAAGAATTTTTAAAAAATGAACTATTCAGTTCATTCAACTAGTTCATTTTAATTTCTGTGAACTCGGAACTGAAGTAGTTCGTGTAGAAAGTAAGTAGAAAGTAAATCAAGAGAGCTGCTTCCTACAAAAAAAAAAAAAAAAAACAGATGTGACTGTTTGGTAAATCTGTGACCTGTAGATGCAAAAAAAAAAGTCACTTACAGTTTTGCCAAATTTTCCTTTTTCAAATTGCCCCCCAAAAAAAAAAAAAAAAAAAAAAAAAACACCTCACGCAAACATAAAAATGCTTCTTTTTTTTTTTTAATCAGGTGTTTTCTATTTCAGGGGTAATGACCACTTAAAGTAGCTAAAATACACGTTCTTATCGCGCATCTTTCGCCCGTATTTCCTCCAAACGTTCGCCAGCATGTAAACAAAATTTACAGTTTGTAGTGTGTGTGTGTGTGTGTGTGCGTGCGCTGCTAAAGTTGAAGTATATTTTTGAATCCGCTCATACACACCCTCATGACTGTTGGTTTTATGAGTTATAGTTTTGTTTCCCGGAAAGCAATCCAACCCCAGAGAAGACGCGCACGCGCGCGCGCGCACGCTCGCACTAAGTTTGGATCATGGTGTCAGCGCCGCATCATTCAAATATGGCAGCTCAGCGAACATCAACACTTACCAGCCCACAAGAAACAAAGCAGATGGGTGGAAACGCGGTGGTGGCACAGACAACATGTTTTTCAGCCAGGAGTCACGTCCTCCAGCCCTCGCTGACCCACCTGCCTGGTTCTGAACTCATCTGGACCTTAACGGACCTGCAGGGTTGATATCATTCACGTCCTCTTTAAAACCATGATGGAATAAACTGTTAAACTGTTTAGAGGCAGATCAGACTCTTTATACTTCCTTCCCATCAGAGTTCGGCTGTATTGAAGGCCGTATTCGGGTCTCGATGACCACTAGAGGGCGCCTGAGTGCTGCGGATCACGACGTAGTGCACTCAGGCCTGCAGTGCCTCCAGGACTCTGGTCTTTAATTTCTAATGAGGTTCAGCTCATTAACATCCTTCCCTGTTTCATCCGCCCACTCGACCCACGTCACCTCAGCCCTGAAGGGCCTGGATGCGCTTTGTTTTCATTTTACGCTCCGTAGCTACTCGCTACGTAGCAAAGCGCTGTTGTTTGAAGGTAGAAGGTGACGTAAAATAATCTGCATCGCTTGTTTTGGCCTGTTGCTTTCTTTACCAGAAGTGGTTCGCGTCTGCAAAAAAAAAAAAAAAACAAACGCAACGCATTACTGCCCCCTAGAGGATGAAATTAACAGTTTCACAGTGCTCCGTAGCCTCTCTTCCAGTTTCATGCCGACAGCTGATTTTCTTTTAAAAACAAACTCTCACTTCCTAATAATAGCTAGGGATTAGTCGTCTAAACGATTAAACATCCGCCTCACTTACTAGTCGGCACCAGAAATATTAGTCGTTTAAATCCAATTTGTGTTTTATTCATGTACAAGGCCGCTTAACTGTCATACAGCCACCCGCCACTAGTCGGGGCTACAGAGCCGTCAGACAGCAGTTCCCTCTCCGCGGCAATGCTGGAGTAGACTGGAGTTTTAAAACGGCACGGTGGGAAGATGGTCTCGCTAAACCAGCGCGGTTTGGCGGTACTTTAATCTAGAAAATGAAAACAAGGTAGTATGTAGACTGTGTCAGAAACAACTGGCATACAATCACTCGACTGGAGCAATGCGCAACCACATTCGACTCAACGACGACGGCTGCTGATGCTAGCGGTGCTAGCCACACTCAGGCCGGTCTGAGAGGATAACGCAGCTCATCACGATAATGACTTCGCAAGATATGCGACCAAGATATGTGTTTTCCTTTTTTTTTTAGACTAGTCAACTAGTCTTAATTAAAATTTTCGTTTAGTCGACAGGGAAATTAGTCGCCAGGAACATCCCTAATAATAGCGCCGCCAGGACTCTGACAAACCTAAACAAAGCTAACCATGGACCGTATGTGTATAACTGCACAAAGGTATTCGGTCACGTGACCCATGGGTTTGTACAGAGAGCCTCCTTTTGCTGGAACTGCACGGCGCTTAGTGGCCACATGGTGGAGCCCCGCCCCCTAACGAGAGGTCCTGCTGGAAGCCCACCGGCGGCCAGCGCAGAAGCCGAGGCCACCGGCCGGGATGATTGACTGCAGGTCCCGGCCCGGTTCTGTTCTGTTTGGGAGACTCTTGAAGTGATACAGTCTTTACCATCCAGTCAGAGACCTTTGGTTGTTTTAACTCCAGAATGTTCCTTTAAATGTGAAGTTTATATGATTTCCAAGTCGGTGTACAAGTCTGTAATGTGTCTTTTATTAGCTTTGATGCTTTTTTGGCTCATTTTTGTCCACTAGGTGGCAGCACCAGTTGAAACTGGTTGGTGCCGCTGCATTCGGGGCCTGGCATTATTCAGGTGTCTCACTGTGACGTATTTAACTTTATTTTTGTCTAATTTCATGCTCTCTCCGTCCCCAGATGTGGCCGGGGTGCCCGTGTGCCCCCCCGCAGCGCTGGACTCGGGCGTGCAGCTCCTGTGTCGGCTGTTTGAGCTGTGGGGGCAGGTGGGGGCGGGCGTCCTCGCCCTCACGCAGTGGCTGCTGGGAGACGAGGACGACGACGACGACCAGGCTGCAGATGAGGCCTCCGGTCTGGTGAGTTCAAGCAGCTCGTACACGAACGGGTTTCACCGTGTTTCAGAAGGGACGGCTTAGCTTAGTGCTGCATTAAAAACACTCTCAGCTCTCAGACCCGAACCAGAACGTGTTCTGCTCTCAGATCCGGTGGTCCTGGACAACTGCTGGCTCCATGAGTTCCCTGTGTTCACCTGATGACATCACTGGTGTGACATCATCAGCTCTGAGCGTTGATGGATGTTTCAGCGATGATTTTCTGCTGTCCTCTTACTTTAAAACGCTTTGTCAACTAATTTAATCTTTATTTGGTTCAGTATTTATATAATAAGTATTCTGCAGCTAAATACCGTTGCCTTGACGATGAGGTTAATAAAGTTTTCGCAGCTAGGACTTCACTGATGCGAGCAGAGCTCCGTTATCTCCGGATCCTTGCGGTTCCTTCAGAGCGTTTCAGTGTTTTTGAGCTTGTTGTTGTGACTTTGCTTCCTCGTCTTCGCTGTTTGGGTTCCATCCGACTGTTTTCAGCAGCTCCAGCTGCAGCAGCCAGCTGTTTCAGGAAAATAAATCTAGATTCCACCTGCGCGGCACCAGAAGACAAACACATGATAGCAGCCACAACCGGGCACGTTGCTCTTCAAAAATAATTAAAAAAAACATCAGTGTTAAATCACAGTCCAGTTAATAGGGGTGAAAAAAAAAATCGATTTGGCGATATATCACGATTTTCGGTCACACAATATAATATCGATTTTTCAGCTCCTAATATCGATTTTTTTAGGAAAATACTTAAATGTGCAAAAACACTAATAATAAACAATACATGGGTTGTTTTGAAGCAAATATCATCTGATGAACATATACAGCAACTTGATTTTTCATCTCTACTTTTAATTTTGATATTAACTGGCTAGAATATCGCGATATATCGAGATATCGTGATAATATCGTATCGTGCCTCCATCAGGATGAAGAGGACTTCCTGTTTGAGAGGGGCGAGCTGAACCTGTGGGCCGAGCCGCTGCAGTGGGTGAAGCTTCTCCACCGACACCTCAGCGCCCTCATCCAGAACTCGGAGCAGAGCCGGGAAACGGCGCCCGACCGGGACCGGCTCCGCCAGATCCTGGCGCGGGCCCGGGCCGAGGCCCTGAGCTCCCAGCGGGGCCTGGACCGCCTGCCGGCCCTGCCCCAGTTCTGCTGCGGTGCGGAGCACGCCCGGCTGTCGCTGCGGCTCCACCGGGCCCGGCTGGTTCTGGACGCGCTGGAGCAGCTGAGCCTCAGAGACGTCGGGGATGTTTGAATAAAGGGATCAGATAAACGGACCGCCGCGGTAAACACACTTTAATCAGCAGGTGAAGGGACGGACTCTGATTTTTTTTAAACTTGCTGATAGCTGTACGTTTTACAAATGTTTTCATTGATCTGGTGATTTTTATGTGTACATTTGTATTTTATTGTCCTTTTTTTTTACACTAATGAAGGAAATAAAACTGAGTGTCTCTCCTCTTAAAGTTCTTTCAACGTTGATGGTGTTCAGTAGTCCTGGGCGATATGGAAAAAATCATATATCACTATATGGACTATTTTATATCACGATAACGATAGATATCACGATATACCATAATAAAGTATGTTTTCAGTTATTCTCTGAAAAGTTTGACAAAAATTTCATTGCTTACTTTTCAACTTTATTTTGAAAGGACATTTAGCTGAACTGTCACAAACATACATTTTAGTGCAGCAAAAACAGGTAGGTACAGAGGTACAGTAGCTTTCACATTTTTTTTTAAAGTGCACAACAGTTTCTGAGAGGAAAAACACATTTTTGCACTGAAGTTCAGCTATAAAAAAATAAACACAAATTATTTTTCAACTTTCTGAAATCTGTAACCTTGTAGTGCAAAGTTTGCAAACCAATATAAAGTGTCTAAAGTAAACATTAGGGTTGGAGAGAACTCTGTTTAAGGCATTAACCATGAATAAAAGTGCAAACATAAAAGGCTACTTTGTAGAAGTAGATATGTTTCTATCAAATTTATCGTTGCAGGTTATTTAATTACATATTTGCTGTAATAATTGATAAAATTAGGTTAGAAACGATAGAAGAGAAATGGCACGATACACACTTTTCTATCGATATGTATCGTCATATCGCCCAGAACTAATGTTCAGACTCTTGTTTCTGGCAGACGTGACAGCCCCCCACCCCCCCACGTAGCTTTCTCCCGCTCTGCACGGCTGCAGCTGAGCTGCAGGGACGATCCGGGCTTTACGGGCCAGACGTGGGGCTCGTGAAAGCGAGTGTTTGCTCTGACACGTCACCACAGTTGTGTGCTTTAACTTCTACTGTATGTTTATATGAGGTGTTATTTTCCTGTGATGTTTAATTTACTGCAGGATTCTTCCCACCGGACCGTGTGTGTGTGCATGTGTGTGTGCGTGTGTGTGTGTGTAAAACTCTTCCCTCCAGTTTTCCCGGTTATGTAATTAGGAGGCAGCACAATGGACCAGTGTCCTCTGAGAGCGTAAAGGCCCGGCCCGGCCCGGCCCGGCCCGGCTCTCCTCCCTGGTAGCCGTGTTCCCCGCTGCAGCTGAAACCTTGACGTAATGTTTTTGGAGAAGCTCCACGTCCCCCAATAAAAAGAAAAAAAAAAAAAAAGCCGTGTGATGGGGGAGCGGTTTCTGCCGAGGACATGTTCGAGGGATTTCTCAGGAGTCTGTCCTTCACATTAAACTATTTTTCACAACTTCTCCGAGCACAAATAGTCCCGGGGCAGCCCTCAGCCTAATTTTAGGGTTGGTAGTAGTAGATTCCAACCTCTTATGTCACTTGTTTTTCCCCTTGTTGCTATTTTCCCTTTTTTTTTTTTTTTTTTTTTTAAACGTCCCTCCATCCATCTCCAACAGAACCAGTCAGCACTTGAGAGCTTTAAATCCTCAGAGACGAGGCTCCCATGATCGCTCTTATTATGAAAATAACATTTTTTTTTTTAAAAAAAGGCCCTTTCTGGTGTTTTGCGCTGCATTTTTCCCTCCTGACTGAAACATCAGCCCTGATATAGAGTCCCGTCTGCCGCTGCCAACTCTGCAATCTTTCCACTGCGGTTTTTTTTTTTTTTAAAATTGGACATAAACTTCGGACTGAGAGAAGTTTGACATTTTCATGTGAACATCCTGGTAAGGTCACATCCTTTTTTTTTTTTTTTTTTTTTTTTGTTTTTTTCTGACTGCACTCTTTGACTTTGCGAAAGAGGAACTTGTGGCCACAGGGTGGCTTTCTTTTTTCTTTTTTTCTTTGTTTTTTTGTTGTTATGAAGGAGGCAGATTTTGTGGAAATGGCTGGAATCTGGATCTGAATCTGGATCTGCTCCTCCAGGCGTCAGTTCCCGCTTCGCTCTCCAGAGGGCAGTGTTGCTCTGCCGTTCCCTCTTTCTCCCCCCCCCAAACATTCCTGCAGTCTTGGCTCTGAAACTTGGAAAAACAAATTAAGAGAGAGGAACTTAGCGGACTACTCTAAAAAAGATTAAACTGAAGCAAATCCACTCAGCGTCAGGGTGATTGCACGTTGGAGTGACAAGTTTCCAGTCCCACCGAATAAACAGTTTAAAGTTGAGTTTCTGACACATGACAAAAGTAGGTCAGGAGTTTTTTTTTTTTTTTTTTTTTAACACGCGTGGACTGGAATAGGCCTGTTGTTGCATTGTGGAAGCTGATTATGCAATCGGTGGAGGCTAAAAATTGTCCTGCACTCTGCCTGGTCTCCTCTCCGCTCATATTTGCGGTCTCACCCCATCCACAGGGAGCTGGGGGGGGGGGGGGGGGGGGGGCAGTTTCCTTCCATTACAAATGTGTGTGTCAGCGTCCAAGTGTGGCGCTCCAGAGGGCTGGAGGGACGGAGGGACGGAGGGACGGCCGTGTTGCTGGAAGGTTCAAGTCCCAGGACTTTGCTGGAGGTTGGGGGGAGGGGGGGGGGTTGGCAAACTCTTTCTCTGCTTTTTAAAATCAGCTAAGGAGCTTTGGCGTGAAATACAGCCCCCCCCCTCCTCCTCCTCTTCCCTCCTCCTTTGGCTCTTATCCTCACTGGAGGACCCAAGTGTAGAACTGAAGGAGGCCATAACTTCCCTTAAAGGGGACATCACAGACAAACGTGCACACAAACGACCAAAATAAAAATGTTGTTGTGGTCTGAGAAAAAACATTTAGGAATCTTTTATCCGGTTTAGACTTTTATCTGACTTAACATGAGCGAAAACAAGACCGAACCGTCAGAAACCGGTGAAATTATTGAGGTGAGCGGCAGCCATGTTGGACTCCATGAGGGTTGAAATTCCACCTTTTATCTCCATCCAATTTCACATTTTGCTGCATTTTTTTCCTCTGAGGTGTGTGTGTGTGTGTGTGGGGGGGGGGGGGGGGGTAGGGGTCTGGCCTGCAAAGACTCAACTGATATATTATTAATATTTTTACATAGACACCTGAGAAACCAGTGTGAGCCTTTAACTGAACTACATTCTGTCTCGTTGAGTGTCAACCCCCCCCACCCCCCCAAAAAAAAAAAAAAAAAAAAAAAACCACTTCCACAAATGTGTGATTTAAAAGAAGAAGAAAAGAAACAAGAGAAAAAAAAAGTTTTCTGGGATGTGCTGGGGTTGGATTTCAAGGCGTGGTGTTAAAGAATAGGCGACCAACCGGTGAATGGAAGTTTTTTTTTTTTTTTTTTTCTGAGAGGAGGGAGGAGGGAAGGTGGAGGGGGGGGGCAGGAGGCGGCTCCTGGCAAAAGTTTGCACCGACTTTGGCTCGCTCCACCCCGGCCACAGTGGAGCGGTTTATATACAGGCGGAGGCGCACGGAGCGCGCAGTGAAGCACTCTGGTTCAGCGCTTCTAGCGGGGAGGAGATACAGCCACCTACAGCTCTGCAACACAAACCTGTCCCCCCCTTTTTTCTTCTCCCCCGGACTTTAAAAACTCCACGTAAACCTTCAAGGCAACTTTTTCTCAACTTCTTCTCCCCCCCCCCACACCCCACAACAAAAACCAGTCGTGGCACAAACTACCGCTCGCTGCAGTCCAGGATCCTGCTCGGTCCTCCATGAAAGAGGGAGCGCGGCAGCACATTTGGGGAAAAGAGATGTCAGCGACCGTCTTGTCCGCTTTCTACGACATGGACATGTTCTATAAGGTAAATGTTTGTCACATCAGAGAGGCTGTGGTTCTCCAGGAACCCCAGAAAGAGACGCCTGTCGGCTCGTGCAAACTTTTGCGTAGAGCGCATGTGTCCGGCTGCAACAAGTTGCAACGCGGCTAAAAAAAAAAAAAAAAAAAAAAAAAAAAAGTAACAGAATTAACTAAAAAGTGAAACTTTTTCTTTCCTCCAGCAGGAGAAGAGCATGAACATGAACGCGCTCCACATCAACAACATGCTGGACAAGAAGGCGGTGGGCGCCCCGGTGGCCGCGCCGGGCTCCGGCGGCTCCTTCGCGCCGGGGTTCTTCCGCAGGAACTCCGCCAGCAGCGCGGAGGCGGCGGCGGGCGGCAACGGCAACAAGTACTCGGTGGGCTCCTACGGCAGCATGAAGGAGAACACGCCGAGCAACGGCGGCACCGGCACCGGCTCCGTCTCCGCCACGGCCCTCATGAACAAGGAGAACAAGTTCCGCGACCGCGCGTACAGCGAGAACGCGGAGCGGGGCGTGCTGCAGCAGAAGCCCGGCTCGCAGATCAACTCCACCCGCTACAAGACGGAGCTGTGCCGGCCCTTCGAGGAGAACGGCTCCTGCAAGTACGGCGAGAAGTGCCAGTTCGCGCACGGCTACCACGAGCTGCGGAGCCTGTCCCGCCACCCCAAGTACAAGACGGAGCCGTGCCGCACCTTCCACACCATCGGCTTCTGCCCCTACGGGCCGCGGTGCCACTTCATCCACAACGCGGACGAGCGGCGCCCCGCTCCGCCGGCCAACGCCAACGCGCAGGGCGCGGAGCCGCGCGGCTACGGCCAGAGGGACGTCCCCCCCCCGCAGCTCGGCTACACCCAGCGGGACCGACCAAAGCTCCACCACAGCCTCAGCTTCTCCGGCTTCTCCAGCCACCACGGACTGGAGTCCCCGCTGCTGGACAGCCCCACGTCCCGGACCCCCCCTCCCCCCGCCTCGGCCTCCTCCTCCTGCTCCACCGCCTCCAGCTTCTACGAGGAGGTGCTCGCGCACAGCTCCGTGTCCTGCATCAACTGCGCCTTCTCCTTCCCGGGCCAGGACCTGAAAGCCCTGCTGGCCCCGCTGGCCGTGCACACCCCCGGCGGCTACAGCCACTCCGCCGGCGGCTACTACGGGAGCGCGCAGGGCGGCGGCGGAGGCGGCGGCGGCGGCGGCGGCGGGTGCCCGTCCTCCCCCCCCACCTACAACATGAGCCACCTGCAGGCGCTGCGCCGCCTCAGCGAGTCCCCGGTGTTCGAGCCTCCTCCGAGCCCGCCGGACTCGCTCTCCGACCGGGAGAGCTACGCGAGCGGGTCCCCCAGCTCTTCCGGGAGCCTCAGCGGCTCCGAGTCTCCGAGTCTGGACGCGGGGAGACGGTTGCCAATCTTCAGCAGGCTGTCGATTTCAGACGACTAACTTTTTTTTTTTTTTTTCCTTTTTTCACCCCTCCTTTTTTTTCTGGATTATGGACGGGTCAGGGGGAGGAGGAGGAGGGGGGGGGGTCAGACTGTCCTTCAGCCAGAGGATCCCCAGTTTGGCCCCTGGCCTCCACTGCTGATGTGCCTCTGAGCAAAGACTTTGAATCCGCACCAGCTCCAGGGGCGCTGACCCCGCTCAGACCCCCCCCTGGTGGGGGAGGGGGGGTCACCTGAGGATCAGTTAAGCTTCATACAGTTTCAGATCCTTGATCTGGCATTAGTCTAGTATTTTTTTTTTCCTTATATGTAATATAGCTGTATTAAAACTTAGATAGCAAACAGAAGGCATTCCATCAGTGCCTTGCCCAAGGGCTCATGGCAGCCCCCTCTCCCTTTCTTTTTTTTTTTTTGTGCTCTATCAGGCAGCCACTCTTTTCCTGGGATTAGATTTGTGTAACATGACTTGACAAGAAGAGACTGAGCGGTTTCAGATTTCCTCCCATCCTGCCAAGAATATGCCTTTTGACTTAAAAGTAACATTTTTCTTCTTCTTCTTCTTCTTTCCTCTCAGAAAGCTTCAACCTCCATTCCAGATCTGCCTTCTCCCAGCGCCACCCAGTGGTCGGTTTGGTTAGACTAGTTAGTTGCTTGGTTCAAAAGCACTCTGGAGTTGGGTTTGTTTGGGGAAATCACTGCTGATGGTTGAATATATATATTTTTTTAGCCGTTTTTTTTTTTTTCTTTTTTCTTTTTTTTTTTTTTTTGAAGTGATTTACATAGCGGTGCATAACTGGCTATGGACTATTTAACTTATTTTTATTATCGTCGTGAATTGGTAACAACTTGTAATCAAGTATAGGCTACATGTGGTAATATTGTGTTTCCATACTGTATGTTTATCAAAGTAATGATGTGAAGCAATAACAACTGAGTTCCTTTGATTCCTTTTTTTTTACTTTTGGAATTGTTCTACAGACCGTAAATTCATGATACGATTGGTGTTACAATTTGTAAGTAGTACTCCAAGATGATTGCAATAAAGTGGAGTGTATGTTCTTTTCACAGTAATATATATATTGTTTTTTTTTTTGTTTTTTTTCTCCTTTTTTTGTCAACTTCAAGGAAGTATCATTGATAAATGCAGGTGTAAAAAAAAAATTCTTAAAAAGAGAACGTATTGAATTTGAGTCAAAGTGGGTTTCCACAGTTGGGGCCGAGGGTCCACTGGCTTGGCCAAAGAGCCCAGAGTTCCTCCGTAGGTCATGATGTAATGACCGCCAGGAGGGAAACTAAGAAGGAAGTCATGTCCTTTTAGCTCAATATTCAGTTCTCTCTTTTTTTTTTTTTAACTTTTCTGTGCTTGAGCTGATGTGTTGACTGTTAAAAAACCTTGAGATGAACCAACGCTGTCGCTGTGTTTTATCTGTAAATGTGGGCAGGTTTTCACCAGCGGGGGGGTCTGAGATAAACAGACCTCACAAACTAACCCTCCACACCTCTAGGTGGCAACAATGCACCTTTTTTTATGAGATAAAACAGCCATTCCCAAAGTTAGGAATACCAAGGCCCAATTTGAAATGTGAAAAATCTTTAATTACAGCTGTGATCAACGTTCCGGACTAGAAGCTACGTTCCGATATTAATGTAAGGGGTCAACAAATAAGTTGACACTTGTCATATTACGTTAAGACGGCAGTAGAATAACACTCAACTGGTTTGTTTTATTACTTCTTAATTTTTAAAACCATATCATTAATATTTGACAGTAATTAAAAACATATTTAAAATATTTGTTTTAATTTTAATGACCTCTCACGGCCCACCTGCAGTACCACGACGGCCCACCAGGGGGCCGCGGGCCACACTTTGGGAATCACTGGGAATCTCATCGAACTGAAGCGATGAGATGGCCGTCGGACGGACGGTCGGTGGCCGCGAACAAGAAGGTCCGATCTCGAAGGGACATCGAGACGGTTGAACAAAGCTGTGGGACTGATTTTTAAAAAGGCGGGCGTCCAAGAAGACACAGGTGGGGTCGAGTCAAACGTCTGACTCCAACCCTAAAAGCAGCTTTTATGACGAGAGCTGAGAAGAAAAGGCAGAAAGAGGAGTTGACACCTCAGAAAACTGGGTCAACTTTTGAATTTCTTTCTGGGTCTCAAACTGGTATTTGACTGAAACCTTTCTGAGAAGTCTGCTGACCCAAACCTGGACATGGCAGGGAGTCCCGGTTCAGTTGTTTGGTCAGTGCTGGGAATGAGTACAGTGATCCCTCGCCAATTCGCGGTTAAGTTCCGCGGTTTTAGTTATTCGCAGATTTTTTTCAGAAATATATAGTTTAAAAAAATTCTAAAAATCACGGAAACATCACAGGATGTCGCGCGCGTTCTCTCACAGTGAAGAAATGCTGTGAGCCAGCCTGGCCCCTTTAAGAAGGTGGCCTTATGGGTAATGATGTGGCCTTATGGGTAAGTAGATTTACATTCTCTGTTAACTGACAGGAGCCCAACAATACAACCTGTGTGATGTTACAAGTTCCTGCAGTGCCAGAATAAAGTTCCAGTTCCATGCAGAGAAAACCGGACTTTTTCTTTTGTTGTTGTTAGCGTGTTAGCCGCTAATTACGAGCCAAAAATAGCACAATAGCAGCGGTTTGTTTACTACGGTTCAGAGACCAGAGGCTGTGAAGGTAACAGAAAGACCACAGTTGAGCCTTTGTCTTGTTTCACTACTTTTTTGGGTTTTTTAAACATATTTTAAAACACATTATTGAGACTCGGGGGGCTCCGGCTCCAGTTAGCGGATTTTGATTTTTGCGGGGGGCGGCGCCGGTCCCCATTAACCGCGAAAAATAAGGGATCACTGTAAAGCTACAAACCTTTTGTCGTTGTCAAATAAATGCTTAGAACTGGAGTGTTTCCTTCTGAACAGGTGAAACAGAAGAAGAGGCAGCGGCGGCGGTATCTGAGTTAGCGCTCCGGGGTTTGCGGTTACCCGTAGAACCGTACGTGCCGTCGTGGACCGACCGCTGCGTCTGCACGACCCTCGATGGCGTCTGACGTGACTCACCCAGCAGGGCGCTGCTGTCAGAGATATCAGCGTCCACTGAGGTCAGAAAGATGGACGCATCAGCGCCGGCCGACGGCTCGTCACTGATTAACTCCGCAGCTGTAAATGTGTTGCTACTATCAGTCACCTGAGCGTGTAAAAAAAGAAAAAAAACTCCTCTGGCCGCGTGGCATCGCGCTCAGTCATGTCTAGACTGACTCAGGTCCCTGACCCATATTTCACCAGGAGGCCTCGCCCGTCGCCGCACCTGAGTTTCCACGAAGCTTTCAAAGAAGGACAGCTCGCCATCCTCGCTTCGGCGAAGTCATCAGGAAAATAAAGAACCTCGGGAGTCATGCGGTTCCTGGAGTTCACGGCGAGATAAGGCGGCCCGATAAGGCGCCCTGGCAAATATTTACCGCGTCCTCAGGATTTCATAACGGGAGTGTTTATCAGAGCAGAGCCGCGGCGCTGCACAATGCGCCGGGGCTTTGCCAAGAAGCAAGAAGGATACGTACGCGCACCTGTGACTCAGTATGTGTGTGTGTGTGGGAACGCGAGCGTGCGTGCGCGCGTCTCAATCAGCAGCCGGACTGAACTGAACGTATCTCGGGCCGTATGTGTGTTGTGTCTGCGGGAGGTTTGGTTTCTACTGCTGCGGAGGACGTGTACGTCGTGGAGTCGGTGTGTGCGCACGCAGGGGTCTCGCCGGTTAATGGGGGTCTGGAGCTGCCACAATGAGAGGAAACGCTCCGACTCGTGATTAGGGCAGGAAGCGGGACTCTTCCTGGCCGCCGCCCATTTCCACCTCTTCTTCGTCCTGCTGTTTTTCCTCCTCCTTCGGCTTCCCCTCTCCTCCGAGCAGCGGACGGCCGGCGGCTCCTAGAAGTTTCTATTTGTGTTCCACTGCTGCTCTGGGAAGCCCGGCGCTCGTCCTGGTATTGTTTTGGCATGGACGGCCCGGACCGAGGGGTCAAGTGGCAACGGCAGACAACTTTTCTGGGTGTATATGGGTGCCAGATGGGTGGACGCTCGCCGAACTGAAAGCAGACACGAACAGGCAGTTCATTTAAACCTTTGCGTCTAAAAAAACTCCCAATTAGACTCTTAAAAGGCCGTAACCTGCAGGTTTTGTCTCTGTTCATTTAGTGATCAAAGTACAGGATTTAAGCAAAACCATCCCATCGCTAATGAGCTGTAATTACTACTAATAAGCAAAGTGAAAGTTTAATTTTTTTTTTCTAGCAGGGAGATCCCCTGAAACTCCCGGCTACGAGGCTCTGAGTCACCCTGGTGTCATAAATCAGGCCTTGAAAGTCCCGTCTGTGCTTACCTGTCAACTCTGCGTGACCCTGTTTCACAGCGAGACGACGTGGCCATGTGTCTTTGTGTCTTTGTGTCTGAAACCCCACCCGACGAGAACAACAGGCTCAAACGGCAGTCTGACGACCAGAAGCATTCGATTCATGGAGAACATTAGCATTAAAACAGTCCAGGTGGTTGGTTTGGTTGTTCAGGTAACGATGATAAAAAATAAAAGGCGGAGCCGCGTTGTAGTCTTCATTCAGACGTGTGGACGTGGAGTACGCAGAGGTCCTGGGATTAAAATTTTTAATCGCGATTAATCGCATTATTTCCCTGATTAATCGCGATTAATCGCATTGTATACGGAAAATCATATAATGAATTCAAAAGTAGTGTAAAATGCACTTTTATTTAAATGTCCTGCTGCCATATGAACTAAAGTGTCATAACATTTTAACATCAGCACTTGTCAGTAACACATATTTAGAGTAAATCTTAAAAAATGTAAAATAAAATAAAGCTTATTGCCACTGCCAGGGGATTAATGTCATCCTGTTTTTATTAAAAAAAAAAAAAAGTCTACAAATAAAATCCAACAAAATGATTGTGGCTCAGCACTGCAGTAACCAGCTAGAGAACAGCAGGACAGTGAACACATGGAGCAGATCTGATGGAACATGGAGGAATGACGAGAAAGTTTTGTTGCAGTCTAGAATTTTTTTTTCAGACAGAATTGTTAATATTTCTACCTGAGTTGCTACCTGAACTGTAAAGTTCACGGATTTTTACCGTTCTCCATGTCTGTTTTAGCTTTTCGCATGTTAACCTGCCGATTGTTTTCCGGTTCCACAGCAGCCACTAACAGACTTTTCAAAACAAAAGCATGTGAGCAACATGCATTAACACGGGATAAAATAAATATCGGCATTAATAAATTAACGCGTTAACGCGATAATAACACGTTAACTTGTCCAGCCCTACTGTAAAGCACAATCAAGTCCTTCTCACACTCTCAGGTAGCAGTTTTTACATTTCAGTGCCTTCAGTAGTTTCCCTGCTTCCTCTCAAAATGGTTTGTTACAGCTCGTAGCTCAGCTGCTAACCTTAGCTAACTGTGGATGCAAATATGGGAAACCTAGCTCAAAAAAATAAGGAAATTTGTTATTTCTCTGTTGTAACAAATCCTTCTTGGTAATGAATCTTATATCGCCAGAAAGCTGCTCATCACATGTTCCTGACAGATGTGGTTTTTGTTTAAAAGGGAAATAATCAGTGTTTCCAACACTATAATCTTATTCCCAAGAAGCATTGCTACAACAAAGAAAAAATGTAGCACAAACAAATGTATTTACTTTTTACTCGCTGTTAATCCACTTACTGTGTTTCTTTCTACGTATGCTAACGGGTTTTACTGCATCAGCTTTACACGGTCTGTTGTATCTATCAGCTGACCGTTGCCAAGGCCGGTCCGCTCGCTGGACCGCGACACACATAAACACCTAAACGATCTCAGCACGAGTCCATGATGCGCCGACGTCATCATCGATCACCAGGAAACATTCGTTTGTGCCGCTCGTTCCAGTCCGCTCACAGAGTTAGTTCAGCTAACGATCAGAGATGCACACATGATGCCACGCGACCAGTCGGTTCACTTAACTTTATGCTGCGTTTTGGCGTATTTGTATCGTTCTGGCTTCTGATCTCTAACTTTAACGGTTTTTGTTAAAGCTCCAGGAAGCTGTGGCTGTGAATAAAAAAAGGCCACAGCACCAATGAGCAGCAGAACGTTGACAAGAATCAACGTGCAGTAATGTGCAAAGGTCAATTTCTGCTCTTTCAGTCCTTTAAAAATCAGCTGGTCGGACTTTATAACTGGAGAATACATTCTTATGTATCGGAGCGACATGGACTGATCATCTCTGTAACATTTCTGCTGTGTGCTACCGCAATGCCAAGAGGGGAAGACGTAATCTGTGGTTTTAAAGAATCCACCGATGTTGCACGTCGATCTGAAAAAGAGTTTTAAAATGCATTTTTCAACGATTTGGAGTTCAGCTTTTCTACGGTGGAAAGAAATCAAAGACAGTTGCCAATTTAACTGGGAAGTGGATGTCCCGGAAAGTTCACCCCAAGGTCAGATCTAAGGGTGAGTATTGTCAAGGTTCTCGCAATATGATATGTATCATGATACGATAGTATCGCGACATCGCGATATCACAATATATTGCGATATTCTACCCAGTCAAAATAAAAAGTAGAGTAAAAGTGATTTTGATTGTAGTCTCACAATACATTAAAAACTGTTAAAAGACGGGGTACTAATTAGGGGTGTGAAAAAAAATCGATTTGGTAATATATCGCGATTTTCAGCCGCCCAATATAATATCGATTTTTTTGATTTTTTTCAAAAACACTAATAATAAACAATAAATAGTTTGTTTTGAAGCAAATAGTTTTGACTCAATTTGTCCTCTGAATGATCAATATCATCTGATGAACATATACAGCAACTTGATTTTTTAATCTCTACTTTTAATTTTGATATTAACTGGGTAGAATATCGCAATATATCGTGATATCGCAGTATCGTGATGATATCGTATTGTGACCCAAGTATCATGATACATATCGTATTACGAGATCCTTGCCAATACTCACCTCTCGTACTAATGTTTGCACAACTGTAGCCGCTGTTCCATGTGATACAAATATTTCTGAAAAGTCGCAGCGTTAAGATAACTTTGCGGAGGCTGCGGTTCCAGTTTTCCTTCCTCTCAAACTGTGAGAAGCTAAATCCATAATCTGGACTTGAGTTTCAGGAAGCGGCGCCCTGCCCCACGCTCAGCTGAGGTGACCTCCCGTGCTGCCGCTGGGTGAGCCAGGGGGAAAACCGCAGCGCTGCGACGCTGAAGAAGGTAACGTTGTTTCCGACGGCGGGGCGGGCGGTGGGTAGCTGGCCCGGCCCCGGTCACGTTTGGCCCTCGCTGCCTCTCCACCGCCATGTTTCTCTCCCCTCGACGCACGGCGAGCTCTAAATATTTACAGAGCATCCTGTGAGAGAGCTCAGTGTTGACCCCCTTGACCCCCCCCCCCCCCGTGCTCGCGGATCTGCTTCTGCCATGCAGGAGATCGGCCTCGAGTGTGTGCGGGTGTGTGTCCACCTACGACAACCAAACGCTCGCTCCTGGCCGTCGCTCCCGTCTCTGAGTTAAGAGCAGAGACGGTTGCTTCTGCGTCTGTCAGGAACAGAGACAGAAAGGTCTTCAGAGGGCCTGACATCACAAACTGTTGCTGGAACGTTCTCATACAGAAAAATGCAGGGGATGTAAATACCATCAGGGACCCGGCGAGGACCTTTTTAGGGAAGCAGCTCCGTTTGAAGACCGTTACGGAGTCACGTGGCCCGGTCCGAGCTAGCGGGTGGAAATCCCACTGCGGCTGCAGTTACGCAGCAGCGCAAACCTGGCCTGGCTCTGAATCCGTCTTTGGTTGCTCTGTTTTAGGGGTTAAAAATGCTGAACTGCTCTTAATCTACCACTGAAATTCAATTCAGTTCAATTCAATTTTATTTGTATTTGCGTCTGTTACAATGTCCGTGAAAATCTGCGAACTGGAGCTGGAGCCCCCCGAGCCTCAATAATGTGTTTAAAATATGTTTAAAAACCCCAAAAAAGTAGCGAAACAAGACAAAGGCTCAACTGTGGTCTTTCTGTTTCCTTCACAGCCTCTGGTCTCTGAACCGTAGTAAACAAACCGCTGGTATTGTGCTATTTTTGGCTCGTAATTAGCGGCTAACACGCTAACAACAACAAAAGAAAAAGTCCGGTTTTCTCTGCATGGAACGATCACTTTATTCTGGCGCTGCAGGAACTTGTAACATCACACAGGTTGTATTGTTGGGCTCCTGTCGGTTAACAGAGAATGTAAATCTATACACGCTGGGCTGCTGTTGATGCTCACTACACTTTTCATCTAACCGCGTTTTCATTCTGCCGTCCCACGACACACACTACATTACCCATAAGGCCACCTTCTTAAAGGGGCCAGGCTGGCTCACAGTATTTTTCTTCACTGTGAGAGAACGCGCACAACATCCTGTGATGTTTCCACGATTTTTACAATTTTTTAAAATTATATTATATATTTCTGAAAAATCTGCGAATAACTAAAACTCTGCCCTGCAAACATACAGAAAAAAAAAGAGAAAAAAGGAGGGAAAACTCCCTCTGTGGGCGTTTTTTACTAGCCATTATCCTTGAATTGGATTTAATATTATAACTTTAGTTAATGATATTTGCTTGGGGGTAATGATCTGGGTCTCTGTAAAGCACCTAGAGACAATTGACATTGTAACAGACGCTATACAAATAAAATTGAATTGAATTAAATCCAAACAGATTAATCAACACAGTGTTCGTCTGTTATCTCGCTTCAGATGAAACATCTTATAAGGTTTCAAGCTCTTTTTCTTGCCGTGGTAATTGCAGGGCTTCACAGTTTCTCTGGAGAAACTTAACTGCGTACCTCCAAGATGCTAAACATGGCGTACCAGTAGCAACTAAAAAAAGAACAAATAAACATGCATCAACAATGGTTACGATCCGACTATTGTTAGTCCAGTTCCAGACTGTGTGTTGATGCCCGCGAATCAGACTTTCTACTCGCACGTGGAAAACTGTCATAGTAAACAGCAAAATAGTAAATGTCCCCTTCAACTCCACATGGCAAACAATCGCTACCTCTCGAGCTTCGTGCGTCACTCTGTTTTTGCTTCTCAACATGACAGCGGGGCGAAAAAGGAAGAGACGGCGGGCGGGCGCGAGGGTGTCGGAGAGACGCAGCTGTAAAATGTAACGTGTCCTGTCGATACTCCGTAAGGGGCTTTACTTAGACCGAGCGCCGGCCCCGGACACGTGAGCGGCGGCTGAGGTCAGAGGTCGGATAAGAAAGCATCTGTGAGAAAGGAGGAAGGGTGGGACCCGGCCGAGCGCTAACGTTTCTGAGCCGCGCTCGATGAATGAAGCCTCGGGGTGAGAAAGAGCGCAGGAGGGAGGAGAGAGGAGGGGATTGTCATGAAAATATTTCACAGAGGTGTTTATTTAGAGAGGATCTTTGGCAGCGAGCTTCTTTCTTAAACACTTTTCGGCATGGAGGAGAATCCCCGAGGCCGGCGCGTGCAGGTTAGCTGTGAGTCCGTCCGTGGATGTCCACGGGTAATTACGTATAATCATCCAAAATGTTTCTACTGTACAAATAGCGTAACTATGCTGAGTGAGTGGCTGTGTGGGACGGGTGTAGCTGGTGTTGTGAATGAGCGCCGGCCGCTCTGTGATTACCCGGGCTCAGCGCCAGGCCCAGATTGTCCTGCAGCGAGACAGAAGGCCCGGTTTCACTCTCTACAACCGCCGTAACCGTGCTGCGCCGTGAAACACAAGAGCATCATGGAGACATGCTGGATAACGTGGCCTCGAACCCGGAGTCACGTCTTTTTGAATGGACCCGAGACCCGATTCGGGTCGGGTCGGAACCTCGGGTTGTTCCGAAGACCTCTACTACAGAACAGGCATGGTCCACATCTGCACCAGTATGGAGACACCCAAACTGGACCTGTGACTAGAGCTAAGCAATTTTATCAATTCTGCCATATATATCGATATTTTATTGAGTATAGAGTATCGAATTTTTTAGCCGCGGTTATCAATATTCTAAGTTTCTTTCAAAACCACCGTGTCCCACCTTTAAAAGCTTGCAAGCAACAATTTGCACTGTTGAAATAAATGAAACTATTTTTCTCTTTTTATCTTTTATTCATTTTGTCCAACATTTGCAAGCTGCCTGTCAGCCATATAATGTGTAATTGATGCTTTCAGTTCAGTTAATTCAAACAAAGTCATTGGAACACTCACAAGATGTCACCAATCACTTTGTCCCTTTAAAATCTTTCAGAAAATAATGTAAATGTATTGTAAGCTGAATATCGATATATATCGTATCGTGAGCTGAATATCGTACTGTATCGTATCGCGTGATTAGTGTATCGCTACAGCCTTAGCGGTGGCTCCAGCAGATAGCAGGAACAACATCTGAGATCTCCGTCCAGAAGAGGGAATGCTGGGAAATATATATACATACATTACATTACAAACATTTGTTGGTTTATAAAATTTTTTCTGAAAAAAAGAGATTACGTTCTTTTCTTCTTCCTCTCATTTGTTGTTGTTGTTGTCTTCATGTTTATCTTATTGAAAGCTGGCAAAAGGCAGAAGTGGTGCATCACCACCACCAAATGGTGCGGAGTGTTATTATAGTAGGTTAGTAGATCCTACCGGACCCTGACCCTGACCCGTTTCACTCTGGCCCCGTGGGTCTGACCCAGGACTCTGGATTCATCCTCACATACAGGGCGCTGTGACATCACAGGCCCAGATCAGAGCAGAACCACCCAGCCGATGTCACTTTATGCTGCATTTGTTGGACCCGTAAAAACCGTCCGGAGGTGTGAACTTATTCCGTGGTGTTTTGACAAAGGCCTGTCAAGTGTTTTAGTAAGATCTCATAAAGTCGTGCGAACTTGTAAAGAAGCAGCGTAATATGTCTCCTTTAACACCCTAACACCCCCTCACCCCCCCACCCCCCCCCCCCCCCGACTCATGTGACCAGACTAAAGCAAACTGAGCAGCTTCACAGCCGTCGGTGTCTAATTTACTCCGTCAAGGCCGCAGAGGGCTGTTTGCTTCATTTGTACTTGAAACATTTTCACGTGTTTGTATAATGCGTCCCGACTCGTCCGGCGTGTACCTTGGCTCTGGCACGCCGACATCTGGGACGGGCAACGGCGAATGGATGAATGTTATGCATCATTTGCATCATCTTTTTATCCCCGAGGCAGCGCAAATACACAATGAATGCCGGCTTTTATATATGAAGCGCTGAGATCGAGGCGGAGCCTCCAGGTGTGACCTACATCTGGCAGAAAGCTAAAGGGGGCTAAGGTTCACCAAGGCCCGGATGTGGTGCTGGTGAGGCCACGGCTGTGTGTGTGTGTGTGTGTGTGTGTGTGTGTGTGTGTGTGTGTGTTAGTTAGTCCTTCCCAGTCGAGCTTCAGTGCTCTTACTCACGTCCATATTTCATATCTGCCTCTTTCAAACAAAAGCTGTATGTTGATACAATCTGCTGGCCAGCGGGAGGAAATGAGTGTTTGTGCGCCGGCTAATGATGTTTCTCTTTCTGTTATTCAGTCTGTTTTTTTTCTCCCCCACCGAGTGTTTCATTTCCCCAAATCACCACACATTTGTTCTGCTCTGTAACAAAAGTCTGGTTCTGCTCCGGCAGTGATGAAAATACGAGCGCTGTCGTGTCCCGAGCTGCTGTGAACGGGGCAGCTCTGCCCCTCGTCAATAAGAGAGACTCTGATTGGTTTTGATTGAATTTCATTCTTGAAATCTCCCAAACCCGCAAAGGAAAATAAAACTGTGGACTCGCTGCAGATCGATTACACAAACCCTCACGCACACGCTGCTATATTTAGAAAGTCGTCTTCCTGCCTCTGTTGTTAGGGTTACGGGTTAGGGTTAGGGTTAGGGGTTAGGGGTTAGGGGTTAGGGTTAGGGTTAGGGGTTAGGGGTTAGGGTTAGGGGTTAGGGGTTAGGGTTAGGGGTTAGGGGTAGGGTTTAGGTTTGGGTTAGGGGTAGGGTTAGGGTTAGGGGTTAGGGTTAGGGTTAGGGTTAGGGTTAGGGTTAGGGTTAGGGGTTAGGGTTAGGGTTAGGGTTAGGGGTTAGGGGTTAGGGTTAGGGTTAGGGTTTAGGTTTGGGTTAGGGGTTAGGGGTTAGGGGTTTAGGGGTTAGGGTTCGGGTTCGGGTTGGTTAGGGTTAGGGGTTAGGGTTAGGGTTTAGGGTTTGGGTTAGGGTTAGGGTTAGGGTTAGGGGTTAGGGTTAGGGTTAGGGTTTAGGGTTGTTAGGGGTTAGGGTTAGGGTTAGGGTTAGGGGTTAGGGTTTTAGGGTTAGGGGTTAGGGGGGTTAGGGTTTTTAGGGGTTAGGGTTTGGGTTAGGGGTTTGGGGTTAGGGTTAGGGTTTTGGTTAGGGTTAGGGTTTAGGTTGGTTAGGGTTAGGGTTAGGGTTAGGGTTAGGGTTAGGTTAGGGGTTATGGTTAGGGTTAGGGGTTAGGGTTAGGGGTTAGGGTTGGGTTAGGTTGGTTAGTTTTTCGGTTAGGTTAGGGTTAGTTAGGTTCTGGGTTAGGTTTGGGTTCGGGTTCGGGTTCGGGGTTCGGGGTTCTTTTTCGGTTATTTTGGGTTTCGGGTTAGGGTTATTTTTCTTTTCGGGTTCGGGTTCGGGGGGTTATTTTTTCGGGTTTTCGGGTTCTTTTTCTTTTTCGGTTTTGGTTCTTTTTTAGGGTTAGGGTTTAGGGTTAGGGTTTTAGGGTTAGGGGGGTTAGGGTTAGGGGTTAGGGTTAGTGTTAGGGGTTAGGGTTAGGGTTACCTAACTGGCTGCTGGTTGAAATAAGAGTCTGAAGTGTAAAACCGTGGATCCAGATGAGCTGTGTCGGTGGTCATGAGGACATTTGTTCCAGCTCAGCTGTCTTCGGGTCCCACCGCAGTGTTCCAGTCGGGCTGAGGGCTGGACTTCCACAGCACTGCCTTGATCGTATTTGTTTCAGCAGACTCTCCATCGTCGCGTTGCATGACTGCGGTCCAGTAGCGGTGCAACGGTACAGGTGGCCCACAGTACAGTCAGTACCTCGGTTTTTGTGTCACCGTTTCGGTACGGATTCGGTACAGTTTCAGACCACCCGCTAGCCTAAACCCACGATCGCAAGATACCGAGTTTGCGGAAACGCAACTCGCATGTCGGCATGTAAAAGTGCATATGGCATAAAAGTGCGTCCACCTGGTCACATATGGACGTGCACAAACGGCTCTACCTCTCGATTACGCATCACTGTATTACTGTCAGACGTTTTTATTCTCTTGAGGTCAGAGGATGTCTGGTCAGCAGTTGTGGTGGATTGTGGGAATAGTCACGTCCAGACACGTCAGTCTGTACAGCTGTGGCATGATCTCATCCAGATGTTTGCTGTGGAGGAAACCAAGGAGATCTTTGTCTCTGGTGTCAAGCTGGAAAAGGTTGGATGCGGGAATTTATTTCCGATATGTCTGAAACTGTTGGTGGTCGAGGAGGGACAGGAACATTAATTGTTCCTGATCTTTAAATGCGCATCCAACGATTCTTTCTGCGGTATTTTAAAAAGCACATCAGCTGCGCCAAGACGCACAACTGGAAACAACTGGATCTTACGCAGGTAAGATCGCGGGTCTATGAGCTGCAGCCAACCGGCCAAAATGTGATCGGCTGGTCACTGTGAGTGGACGTTGACATGCAGTGGCGGCCTGTTGCCTAAAACGCACGCACGCTCACGTGCAAGTCCAATGCAAAGTTATTGGAACATAAATACGGCGGGACATAAAAGCGTATTGTCCCTTGCAGGTCGTACCGCACGGTTCAGTATTTTAGCGAGTACCGTTGCATCCCTACAGTCCAGCTGTCAGAACCGAGGCCTCACAACACTCAGAGAGGAGGCGGTGGCTGTCACACAATCCCAAATCACTATAAACTGTTTCTGATTGGCTGTTTGGTGGATTTTGTCCTGATATGTGCACTTTGGTCCCGTCTGTCCAAGAGACTGGTCCAAAAGTCAGTCAGTCTGGGTTACATTCAGCGCCGAGAACGTTTTTGATGATGAATTCAACGGAAAAGTGTTGAGGGACGTGTGCCGGACCATCAACGGAAACGACAACGACGTTGGAAGTTAGATTTGAGACCGGTCGGAGGGTTTTCTCCTCAGCCGTCCTCCACCTGTCAGCCTCTCCATCCGACTGCGGAGCCGCATCCCGCAGGAGGACGGAGGACGGGGGACGGAGGACGGAGGACGGAGGACGGGGGACGTGCTGCTGCAGCGGCCGGCCGGACCGGTCCTGCATCAATGCCCCCTTTAAGCATCAGCTGGGCAGAGCTGCAGCACAGACCACCTTTATCCAGCTCTGTCAGGACGCTCATTCATGCAGCAGAGAGGGAGGAGCTCTCTGCACGTACACACACACACTCACACACACGCACACACACACACACACTGAGCAAAACCTGTGTGTGTGTGTGTGTACTCAAACACCACCGGGGAGCGAGAAAACACACCTCCTGGACTCATTTGCAGACTCCATATGTATGTGCATCTGTGTGTGTTTTGCACACACACACACACACACACACACACACACACACACCTCTATTTACAGTAAATAAAGAGAGATTTCATTTTGCAAATAAACTCATTTTCATTTGAACTATCGATCTGAGAGTCGAGCCCTTTTATGAGTGGGGGTTGTTGGGGTTTTTTTGGAGATGTGCGCCATGTGCCCGCCCCTCCACGATACCGCCGGTAGTTTCCTGTGAAGTTTCACCCGGCTGGATTCGTATTTCCCAGTCGTGCATCCGACCGCGACGATGCAGAAACGTGCATTTGAACGGCGAGCAGAACACACACAGATGCCTTAGTTGCTACCGCATCGCCGGCTGGACCAACCGAAATGATCTCCACTTAAAAAAGCCGAGTCACCTTGTGAGCACACAATTAGTGCGTTTAAATGGGAAGTTTAATTCCTCTTTGATTCAGAATTAAAATTAAATCCGATTTAAAATGACTAAAAATTAGCATGTAAACACCTAATTCTGAATGAAAATGTCCATTCTGAATTAAACTTAATTCCATGTATACACTCATTCCGCTTTAAATTGATTCTGGTCTTTCTGCGCATGCATCGTCTGTCGCGATGACGCTTATATTCCGCGCTGGGCTTGTTTTTCGAAACAAAGTTTCAAGATGGCGGCAAGCAGTAAACGGTGGTCAAGAGCAGAGACGATTTATTTAATAAATAGCTTGGAGGAACTGGAAATAATTAAAACAACAGATGGCAGGAAACATAAAAATTGTGAGCTTTTCAAAGCTGCAGCGGCTGATGCTAATAATGTAGTCCTCCATGTTGTTGCTAATCGAGTAAGTTTGTTTTCTTCCGGTAGACGTAAATACGTAAAGACGTCCGCCCCCCCATCCAATCAGAACCCTTCCCAACCCCCCGACCTTAAGCGCAATTGGATAAAGCCGATCAAACGTGTTTTCCATGTAAACCTCAATTTGGAATTACTATTTCCATGTAAACTCGAAGGAAAATAGTCTGAATTATTTAATTCAGAATAATTAATTCCGAATTAAAAAACATCATGTAACCGTGGCCAATCAGACGGGCCTCAGACCCCGTTGAGGAGAACCGACAGGATCGCTGGCTGCTGCCTCTTTTCGTCACAGACACACGAATGCTTGTCACTCAAAAGCAGGATTCTTTATGAGCATCTTCTTTAAAGTCCGGCGGTGTGACGGTTGTGACGGTTGAGACGTCGTCCGGTGTCGACGACGAGCAGAATCGCAGACGCTCAGTCATTAAGGCCTGACCTCAAACTCAATCTGCCTCTTGTCGCTCCCGCGCGTGTCCTCAGGCGGCGGTGAATCACCTTATTTACCCAGAAACATTTATTTCCAAGGGAGACTGTTTTGGAAATGTCTTAACCCCATTTACCGTGACACGGATCTGCACGCAGTCACAAGCGTCTCATCACAGAAACCGGACGAGCGCCGCTGTTTTCCTCCCTCGCAGTCAAGCGACCGGGAATGAGCCGGATGGAGGTGAGCAGGCTGCAGGCCGTCGTGTCTCAATTTCAACTTCTAGGAACAAACTCCAGTTCGTCACCCGCCACCATCGGGTTTAATCAGACGCACTTTAACAATCCGGGCTGCAGAAACACTGGCGGGCAGGTACGTGTACACGCTTTGATGAAGCGCCGGTCAGAGCTCCGGGGAATTTGTTCCTGCGTGCAGTTTTGCACGTTCCTCCCAGGGTTATAATAGTTTTGGATTTTCCATTAGTTTTAGTTTTTATTTAGTTTTTAGTTTAGTTTTTCCAAATTCAGTTAGTTTTAATTCGTTTTTAGAGCAGTTTTGATTCGTTTTTGTTTTGAAATACTTAGTTTTAGTTTGGTTTTTTATTAGCTTCAGTGTTAGTTTTAGTTTTATTTTGTAAATTAGAGTTGTAATTTTGGTTCGACTGAAGCACTGAACTTTTTGAAGGCTATCGAATCACAGTCGTGTTTTCATTCTGGTCTTAATAAACATATTTATCAATGCATCTTCCCGCTTGTGGTGTTCCTGCGTATTTACTGACCAGCAGCTATCTGGTCTCCATGGAAACAGTCCATTATAGTTGCAGTTTTCTCCAGTTCCTTCCCAACGCTGACTGGCCTGCAGCTGCAGCTTCTCTTTCCAGGGGGCTAGCTTAGGCTAGCTTATCCAGATACTCTTGGTTAGCCTTCTTTCCAGAGCGCTAGCTTAGGCTAGCTTATCCAGCTAGTCTTGGTTAGCCTTCTTTCCAGGGGGCTAGCTTAGGCTAGCTTATCCAGCTAGTCTTGGTTAGCCTTCTTTCCAGAGGACTAGCTTAGGCTAGCTTATCCAGCTAGTCTTGGTTAGCCTTCTTTCCAGGGGGCTAGCTTATCCAGGTAGTCTTGGTTAGCCTTCTTTCCAGGGGGCTAGCTTAGGCTAGCTTATCCAGCTAGTCTTGGATAGCCTTCTTACCAGGGGGCTAGCTTAGGCTAGCTTATCCAGCTAGTCTTGGTTAACCTTCTTTCCAGAGGGCTAGCTTAGGCTAGCTTATCCAGGTAGTCTTGGTTAGCCTACTTTCCAGGGGGCTAGCTTAGGCTAGCTTATCCAGCTAGTCTTGGTTAGCCTTCTTTCCAGGGGGCTATCTTAGGCTAGCTTATCCAGCTAGTCTTGGTTAGCCTTCTTTCCAGGGGTCTAGCTTATCCAGATAGTCTTGGTTAGCCTTTTTTCCAGAGGGCTATCTTAGGCTAGCTTATCCAGCTAGTCTTGGTTAGCCTTCTTTCCAGAGGGCTAGCTTAGGCTAGCTTATCCATCTAGTCTTGGTTAGCCTTCTTTCCAGGGGGCTATCTTAGGCTAGCTTATCCAGCTAGTCTTGGTTAGCCTTCTTTCCAGGGGTCTAGCTTATCCAGATAGTCTTGGTTAGCCTTTTTTCCAGAGGGCTATCTTAGGCTAGCTTATCCAGCTAGTCTTGGTTAGCCTTCTTTCCAGAGGGCTAGCTTAGGCTAGCTTATCCAGCTAGTCTTGGTTAGCCTTCTTTCCAGGGGGCTAGCTTAGGCTAGCTTATCCATCTAGTCTTGGTTAGCCTTCTTTCCAGGGGGCTAGCTTAGGCTAGCTTATCCAGCTAGTCTTGGTTAGCCTTCTTGTGTGAGCTTTTCAAATGGACTTTCAGATTCGTGGGTTTTTTTCTCCTTCAGAAGTATTCCACACATTGTATCACCTGCTTCTACAACAAGGCACTTATTTTTATCGTTAACACAGTCATAGTCAAAGAAATCCCAAATAGGACTGAGATGCTTTCTACCAACTTTTGCCACAACTTTTGTCTTTGTCTCTGTGATGAGCTCCAGCCCTCCCATGACCCTGAACAGACCCAGTTATAATGAATGAATGAACGAATGAATGAAATAACTCCGTGTCCCGATGCATCCAAATATTTACTGTTCCTGAAGTATTCCTGGTCTTCAATGCGCCATCAGCTCATCTAATTTTGTCTGCATCCCCCCCACGCCGTCGTACCCTGGTGTACCCCGGCCTCGCATCCAAACAGAGTTTCCCCGAGGACTCCTGTCCTCCGGAGAGAAGTTTGAGATCTCCGTTGAAAAAAAAAAAAAAAAAAAAAAAAAAAGCAGACCTGTCAGCGTGCTGCTGCTTCCCAGTGAACCAGGCCAGAACTTCCAGTTTAAGTTGTTTTTCTCTGCATCGGTTTATGGGAGGATAAACAGTTTCTTTTTTTTCAGTCCGGGAGAAATCTATGAAGTCATTCATTACCAGCCGGAGTGTTTCAGGGGCTCGTCGGGCTCAGATTTAATTCCTCGTCAAACATCTTGGCATGTGAACTCAGATTCACTGGAGTAGTTTCCAGCGTTGAGGTTGAAATTAATTGATGTTTTTTTTTTTTTTTTTTTTTAACTCCGTTGTAAAAGTCGTTCCAGGAGGGAAGAGCTCGTCAGAGTCACTGAGGCCAAGAAGCAAAATGTGTGAAGCCTTTTTTATGAGTGAAATGAAGTCGAGTAGAAGAGGAAACTTCTTTTATTATTAATAGCCAAAGTAATTGGGACTCTCACGGCGGATTTACTTCAACAGAGCAGATGTGTCGGGCCTTTACGGCGTCTTATTTACCCGCCAAAACCTGACAAACATCCGCTGCCGGCGTGCTGGACGGCTGCTCTGTTGCATTAAAGGACGAACGCAGGCTGAGCCGCGTTGTTTCACGACTTTTCTTGACAAACGCCCGACGTCACCGAACATTTCTGACCTGCTGATTGTGAGGCAGCTGGATTCCTGGCTCCTAGCTTAGCGCCCCCGGCTCCTAGCTTAGCGCTCGTTCTTTCTTCTGATGCCTGGCTTCGCCAAGAGTCTCTCTGCGCCTCGGCGCTCGCAGGGACGGTCAGAACCCGTCCTTCCTAACCCGGGTCCTGGGGAGGTCAAGGAGCGTCATGGGTGGACGATTATTTCGCTGTGGAGGTAAAACAGTCTGCAGCACAGATGAAACCGTCGCTGTGTGTGCGTCTGGTTTACTTTACGCTCGAGGGGAAATTCCTGACGCTGCGTCCCTGCCAACGCTGAGGGGTACGAATCAAAGGAGCGATGGGGATGGTCTAACACATCTCCAGCTCTCCAGGTCGCGCCAAAGGAATTTTCCAGGAGAACGGATGCTAATGGTTTAGATTTGTCAAAGAAAAAAGGAAACGCTGCTGCGCTTGAGGTCGAGACGGGCGCTTTTCAGACTCGGGGGTATTTAAAGTAGCCACGTTGGTAGAACGTTTTCATTCTGAATTTCTGGTACAGCGATAAAATCGCCTGGCACAAGGTCGAGAGGCCGGTGGTTATTTCAGAACGACAAAACTGAGAATCAATTCAACTCAATTCAGTTTTATTTGTATAGCGTCTGTTACAACGTCAAATGTCTCTAGGCACTTTACAGAGACCCAGATCATGACCCCCGAGCAAATATCATTAACTAAAATTATAATATTCAATCCTAAACAAGGATAATGGCAGGAAAAAAAACTCCCACAAAGGGAGAAAAAAAACTTGTTGGCGTCCCCCTGCAGCGTAGGCCTATAGCAGCATAGCTATGACGAAGCTGACGAGCCTACTCTAGTCTGAGCTCCTACAACTATGGCTATAACTATTAGCCTCTACACACTATAGTTTAGACTAACTGTAGGCTTTACTAAATAGAAATGTTTTCAGTTTAGTTTTAAAGATGGAGATGGTGTCAGCCTCCTGAACCCAAACTGGTAGCTGGTTCCATAATAAAGGTGCCTGGTAGCAGAAGGCCCGTCCTCCAAATCTACCTTAGATATTCTAGGAATGACGAGTAATCCTGCACTCTGAGAGCAGAGAGCTCTAACAGGAGCATAACGTGCTATCAGGTCTTGTAAATAACGAGGAGCTAGGCCAGATCACAAGCAGATCACAAACAGAGAACGAGCACGTTTGGATCAGTGGGCGGAGGTGGAGGCTCCAGATCCTTCCATACATGAACGCGGACGCCACAACCAACCGCGGCGGCGTTACATTACAGCTGGACGTATCTGTTTGGTAAATAGCGCACTCATTACCCGCTGTTGTGATGTTACACAATGATGTCACGGAGGGTGAATGGCAGAAAAATAAAACTCTCCAGGAGGAAGTTTGCACATAGGAAGATGTTTACCTCATTTTCTGTGCCTGCAGCCACATCTGAGATAAAAGTTTATCCCATTAACGCTGTAGATGAGACTAATAGGACCACCAGAGTTGGGCACTCTGGGCCGAAACTAGTAATTTCTAGCATTTATTGGTTTGGGATAGTCAGTCCCATCTGAATATTGTCTTCGTATCGGTTCCTCAGCTCACCTGCTCACCTGCTCAGTTTGGTAATAAAGGCTAATATGAGATTTTCACAGGGTCTTAACAGCTGTTAAATCTGAGCTTTCTAGGAACGCACGGAAACATTCAGGCAGCATCTTATGTAAGGAGAACAGGAAGCAAAAAAAAAACATGAAACAAGAAGGACGGATTGTATGAATGGAGGTAAAGCAAGGGTCAAAGTGGGAAAATAACAAAAACAGAGCTCAAGCGTGTCACCGTGGGAGGATGCAACCATCACCAGCTGGGTCAGCTTCACTCCCGCTCTGCTCCTCACATCAGGATCCAGCTGTGGCATCGCTCTCTGTCTGGGGATTAAAGGTTGCCGTGCGCGTTCCCTCTGAACATATGTAAGACGATAAGAGACACAGGTGGTCACGTTGCCGCTCCGTCAGCCTCGGCGAGATCACGGCCCGGGAACGGTACCGTAAAACTCACTCACTTAAACACACCGTACTGACGCAGTAACGCCAGAAGCTTTTAATCTGCAAACAGAAACTGTACACATGGCCAAGTGTACACAGAGCGCTCATGTGACCCAGAAAGAGAGGAGGCAGGTCAGAGAAATGAAAGGACATTAAATAACAAAGCCCTGACAGTCATTTTTACTCTACAAGACCTGCCTGCGTTACTTAGACGACTCAGCAAAAACAGGATTTTCAGCAGGATGGAAAGTTAACTCGGGTTATTATAAATGAGCAGCCACAGACTGTATAAAGAGAACTGGACAAACCCTCCTGTGATGTAAACACAGAAGGGTTTGAAAAGTGGTTTTGAAGCCCAGTTGCTGCCATCTTGGCAGGATCTCAGTCCACTCAGCCCCCGAATAAGCAAAAACATGGCTGACACAAGCTAGAATTTAAATTTAGCCTCGCCCGTGCAAACCTAAGATGCTAATTCTGGTGGCGACGCCACATTTAGCGTTCTCAAGTATTCTTTTCACTCGTTTTCCTGTATTCCGAATGCCGCACCACAAGTCACGTGACAACGTGTGACGATGTGTTTCTCCACGACTGCTGGTCTTTCGTTTGCCATGTTTACTTGCTCCCTCTCAACCCACAATGCATTGCCCAACAGGACTACGGGAGCCTCTTTAGCGCAGATATATCTCGTGCACCCCGTGTTGGGGTTGGCCCAAGATCCTGGAGCTTTTAAACCACAAATGAACCACACCGTAGGCTGTTTTGGTGCTGTTTGGTGTTTCTTTACCCGGATCAAGGTTTCTTCCTCTTAAAGTGGAGTTTTTCCTTGCCACTGCTTGTCTTAAATGTTTTTTTTTCTCCCATTGTGAGAGTTTTTTGAGATGGAGCTAAACTTGTGGCATGTTCTGTGCATGACAGATATGGACCAGAGGTCACAAACTGGATCCTGGATGACCAGGCACCAGGCTCCGCCCCCTTTGACCTCCGCCGAGACAAGTGTCCCTTCTGAGCGCCGAGCAGCTGCTTCGTCATCAGAAGTAACAGTCTCACAGAAAAGTTGTGATTATGTCTAGAATTATTTTTAAGTGATTTTTTTTTTTTACAGCAGAAATTCTAAAATTCTACAAAAGTAGTGATTTTTATGACAAAAAGCTAGGATCTTTCTCTGTTAAAAGTCACTATTTTGTACAGTTTGTGATTTTTTATGACACAAAATTGTGACTTGATGTCAAAAAGTCATGATTTTTCGTAACTGAGATGTTACGACAAAGTTTCAGTGTTGAACATTTTACCACTTTAACAACAGAAATCTGTAGTTTTGGACATAAAGTCGCAGTTTTATGTCAAAAATTAGCATTTTTATGATTTGATATTATAATTTTAGCTCTGGGACTCTGTAAAGCGACTAGAGACAATTGACATTGTAACAGACGCCATAGAAATAAAATTGAAATTGAAATTGAAACTGTTAGTGATGTGAAATCCAGCTGCAGAGGCAGAAACCTTTTTTTTTTTTTTAAATCAGGCTGTAATATATATTTATTTTTGCTGCGAGGCTGGGCGTGGGGATCACTGGAGGCCGACTCCCTTTTAGAGCCCCCAGTGGCCAGTCAAGGAACTGCGATATTCCATTACTTCCACACTGAGGTCGTCCTTCCAGTTGGACTCATCCTTCAAACGCAACAGTCGGCGCGGTCAAGGACGGACAGCGTGTTCTTCCCACAAGAACGCTCGCGCACGCAGAACAAAAACAACCGAATCCCCGACAGCGCGACAACGTGCTAAAGCGTTTAACTTCCCCGCTCCTGGCCGTGTCTCATCCAATAAAAAAAAGTGTGTTTTTACTCCTGCTGACCACTGAGGGCTGCGTTTCACATTACCAAGAACTGTACATTCCTGCAAATGGTAAACACCCCCCCCCCCACCCCCAAACACACACACTCAGTCACAAGCTGCGTTGTCTGCTAGCGCGTAGCACATAAATCTGCTGAGTCATGGGTGGACGGTGCGACAACGAGGCCCGTGAGTGTGCAAATTAGTGTGCGGAGACGTGCGCGGCTGTCATTATCTCACCTGAGGAGCCCAGCGAGGAACAGCTGGAACCGTCCGGCAACATCTGCCAGTCGCGTCAGAGCGCACACCTCCTTGTCTCAGCGCCGTCTGGGTGCGCTCGAGCTCGTGCACGCGCGCGCGCGCGCGGCTGTTTGCACAGTCGTGAGCGTGACCCCGGCGTTAACCCTCCCTCAGCCCACATGAGTCTGGTGAGACCTCCGGGGGTCCGCGGGGTTAAAGTCATATCTGCCCCCTCAGCCTCTGATAGCGTTATCAGCTGGAGGGTGTTTGGTTTCTGCTGGGAATGAGGGCACGCCGCCGGCAGCTGCCGCGCTCAGCTCAGAAGGAAATAGCTGTGAATGAATACCACAAAGACCGTGATAACACAGTATAGTTACAGCAGCCCGGGAGATCAAATAATTCCTGGTCTCTAATGAGGCCTGGCGAGAACGCAGCAGTCCGCGGCAGCATTTTTTCCTTTCTTTTATTCGGCCGCGGCACGACGGGTTTTCCGTGCTCAGAGGCCGGCGAAAATACAGATACAGATAATTTACGTTCTTGCATTTCTGAAGCATGTGTGCGAGGACGCCCCCGGGGCTTGAGAGCGAGTAGTCAAAGAAGAGTCGACGTCGAACGAACCCGCGCAGCTCTGACTCCTTATCTGACATGTCTGGGCGCCGCCTTAACGTGTTCGTAAAGGTCACGGACGTGACATCCAAAGATGTGTTGAAAATGCCGCTCTAATTAATGTTCTTTTCCACACCGTGACCTATAAGGTTTCGAATAAACCACAACAAAGGACACCTTCCCCCCTCCCCCTGATGTTATCTGTCCATGCAGACGAGGAACGCTCTTCTTCTCCTGTGAACGCTGAGGGGTTTCAGAAACAGAGCTTTTCCACAAAATTTTCTAATTTTAAATTTCATTTAGAGATGCACCATAACTGTTTTTTAAAACTGATACCGATAACCGATAACTTTCAGCTCCTAAAGGCCGATACCGATACCGATAACGCACACATATACCTAAGATCATTACATCAATACTATGAGCAAAATCAAAAATAGTTTGGACTCTTTAAATGAACAGATATTTATATTTTCCAATGAAAAACTACTGACAAGACTCTCAAACAAACCTATTTGATATCTCCCATCAACTTAAATAAGGTTCATTACTGACTGATATAAAAAAATAAAGGCTCCTTGAACTGATGAAATACAAACTGAAAAACATCTAGTTTAAAGGATTTTGGCTCGTGGTTCCATTTAAATTAATATCTTTAAAGTAAATGAGGTTCAGTATTTTTTTTTTTTTTTATCTCATGGAAGCTTTAGATGGAAGCTAGAGAGGGTATTCTTGATTTTCCTTATTGAGAAATCGCTTTTCTGATTATATTCACTGCCAGTCATTCAAGACTCAGAGGGAGCGACGCACTGCCGTGTTGACAAATATATATGTTATCATGGCTATTCGTCGTTATATCGGACTTATCAAGATGACGTCATAATTTCCTGTTATCGACCCGATAGTTATCGTGCACCCCTAGTTTCATTTTTTTCTTGGACTAAACTGGGAAAAGGGAACACGAACCACAATGTTTTGCTGGTTTTTGGAGCAGGCTTGTTGTTCCTTTGTTAACAACGACATGCCCTTTGATCAAAATACCACGGTGACAGTTTACAATAGTAGCACCTGTGAATACGCAGCTCCGTCTATAACAGCTGCTCTTTTAGGGGGCGGAGTCAACTGCTCAGCTCTGATGCACCTCCTACTTCTAAGGCGTGGATCTCTTCTGAAGTCTATACATCCTTGCAGGACCCATCTCCGAGGTGCAGCAGATACAACGTGACATAATAACTCTTCGGCGCCCCCCGGAGGTCGTCGTAGTGTTCCTGCAGTGGTTGCTTACAACTTTGCGTTTCAGCTTTGGGAACGCTTGTCTCTGATGTCATTGGCTGGCAGTCCACTCAGTCAACTTGGAAGGGTCCTGACATGATCTGAGGCGAATGCCGCTCGACTGAAGGGCCCGCCGAGGAGCCCAAGAGCAAGAGACAGAAACCAGGCGGCGTCCTCTGGTTCAACCGCGGGTGAAGATATCCAAGATATTGCCTCCAAGCCAACCCCAGACCAGTTACAGGTAGGGGTGAGGCATGGACCTCGCTAAATAATATGTATCATGATACTTGGGTCACGATACGATATTATCCCGTTATCGCGATATCACAATATATCACAAATCAAGGCCGTGCTCAGCGCTAAACAGCGAGCCCTTGGCCACGCCCATGCTCACACGGCCCCCAGTGGTCAGTAGCTGGTCGTCAACCTGGAGGACCAGATGTTGCTCTGATCTGGGTCTGTGAGGTCACAGAGCTAAAGTAGCATATCTGTGATGTTGCACGGACACATTTATTCATTGAACAATATATTGTCTTTAATGAGCTAAAACTCTTTCTTTACTGCACAGTCAGCTGAGCCGCTGTAATAAGGAAAACACTGTCAATCGATTCGCCACCCAGACTCCTGTTTTTGCTGAGGTATGCTGGGAAATAGGCATCTCCGTTGATCACATGCTGCTTCGAACTGAGGTCTCTTGCAGCTTAGTCACGTCACCGAGTATTCACCCGCTCCATGAAAACAACACCACATCCATTCAGCCTTTATCAGCACATCTTCAGTCGGGGGGAACACTGGCTTCCCTCATCCTGCCATCTTCTCTCTCCATCCTCGTCTGTGTTTCCTGCTCTAACACAGCAAAAAGGTAAAACAGAAAACAAGCATGTAGGAGCCGAACCCCTGATAACAACATGTTACACAGACTTTTAATCTTTTTAATCTCCAGCGTGAAGGAGGACAGTCATCACCTCTGTTTGGACTCTAAAGCCCGACTTCCATGCAGTTTCAGATCTTGAAGGCTGGACTGCCGTGCTGTTTGCCACCCTGAGACCTATTATTGCTGAATCCCATATGTGCATGAGTGCTTTCCAGGGCGCGTGACTCCTTGGACTGGTTTTGCTGGTTTCGGTTGAGTGTTTGTGTGAGAGACAGGGAGAATGTGTGTTTGCTTTTTGCGGTTTTCCTCCGACTGTGGAGGGCTCGCCTCCGCCTCCTTCACTATCATTCAAGCAAGGAAAGAGGCAAACAGCGCGTCTGAATTCATGGAGAAATTAGATTAAATAAAAATGAGGCTTTCTGGAAATCCTTCCATGGATCCAGCGCTGCTAATTATTATTATTATTTTTTTGTTGCGTGCTGTGCATTACGAGTATCCAGGACGGTCAAAAAGGATTATTTCGGTGCACAGAGGGGACCACCACGCAGTTTTGAAACCACCAGGAGGAGGACAGTTTGTCAGAGCTGAAGTTATTTCTAATAACAGTGTCAGAGGTCTGTAGCGTTACCACATGTGCTCTGGCCTGTTTTGGGCTCTATTCTTGTTAAATCGTTGACTTCCCTGTGGTATAAGTCATTTCTGATGTGGGCAGACGTTTGAAAGATTGCTGCAGCGGCTACATGAAATGAGTCAGATGTTGAGACTGTCATCTGTGGTCGATGTTTTCTAAAAAAAGGCTTCGGTATTTGACAGAGACACAGAGCGACACACGTTTACAGCTCCGTTCACAGCGGCTGATTTCAGAGGATGGGCTCAGTCATCCGGCTCGACGTCCTCTGAAACTGATGTAACTGACGCGGACTGGCGTTCTCCAGTACCAGTACAGCTATGAAACACTGCCACCGGTTCGATCCAAGGTGCTATTTGACATCTTGGTTTGTTTTATTTAGCGATGCTCTTGTGCGAGTCACGGCATGAAGCGGTCCCGACCTGACGGGACTGGTTCGGTACGTTCCTTACCGACGTAACTGGAGGGGCACCAGAACCGTTTCTTTGAGGGAGAATCGTCTCGAAGTAATTGGGTCTGTGATGTCACAGAACCCTTCAAATCCAGCAGACGTCAATGGTTGTTGGATTTTCAGAGTTTCTTGGCATGATGGACTCCCGGATATGTGCTCTGAAGTATCTATACGTATAAGATGTATAAGGCTTCTAAATTCAGATTAAACAGGTTATTGTCTTTGGTCCAAAACACCTGAGGAATGGATTAACTGGGTTTCGCTGGCTTCCAGCACAGCTGTGAAAATCCTTGGAGTCATTTTTGATCAGGAGACGTCATTTAAGCAGCATATTAATCAGGTTTGTCAGACTGCCTTTTTTCATCTCTAAAATATCCCCAAGATCAGAAGCATCCTCTCCCAGAGTGTTGCTGAAAAATTAATCCACGCGTTTGTCAGTTCTAGACTGGATTATTGTAATGCGTTGTTAGCCTCCAACTCATCCAGAACGCAGCAGCGAGGGTGCTGACAGGAATCCGTAAGCGAGATCACGTCTCTCCCGTGTTAGCCTCCCTCCATTGGCTTCCCGTGAAATTTAGAATTGAGTTTAAAATTTTGCTTCTGCTACCAGGCACCTTTATTATGGAACCAGCAACCACTTTGGGTTCAGGAGGCTGACACCACCTCCATCTTTAAAACTAAACTGAAAACATTTCTGTTCAGTAAAGCCTACAGTTAGTCTAAACTATAGTGTGTAGGGGCTAATAGTTATATCCGTAGTTGTCATAGTTGTAGACTAGAGTAGCTCGTCTTAATCACAGCTTCATCATAGCTATGCTGCTATAGGCCTACGCTGCAGGGGGACGCCAACATGATCTGCTGAGTGGTGTCTCCACTGCTCTTCTCCCTTTCCTCCTCCCTTCTTCCTCCTCCAGCTCATTCCATAGTTAATTAGGAGCACCTCGTTACTGTAACTGTGCTCCATTTTCTTTCCTGTAGTTCTTTTGTGCTGTTTTCTCCCTTTTTTCTCTTTTCTTTCTGTATGTTTGCAGGCCAGAGTTTCCTGAGTTTCATGCTGACTTGCAGTTCCCTCCTCTGTCCATCCCAGCGTTTACCTCCACCTGTGTGTGTAGGTGTGTTCAGGGTGCCGACTGGCGTGGTGACCGGTGATCTAGTCCTCTGACCATCTCACCTCAGTGTTGTTACCTGCATCTGTTTATTTAGTCATTTCATTCAGTCATTTGTGTCTCTCCTCTCTCTGTCCTCCATCCTCTCTCTGTCCTGTCTCTCCTCTTTTTCTTTCTTTACCCAGCTGGTCTTCATCAGGAAGGTCCCCCCATATGATCCAGGTCCTGCTCAAGGTTTCTTCCTCTTAAAGTGGAGTTTTTTTTCTTGCCACTGTTTGGCTTAAAGGATTTTTTACTTGCCATTATCCTTGACTTAAAAAAATCGATTTGGCAATATATTGCGATTTTTTCGGACGGCCAATATAATATCGATTTTTCAGCTACTAATATCGATTTTTTAAGGAAAATTCATGTATTAGATGCATTGTGAAATTCAGGAGAAATAGGAGAAATTAGAGAAATTATTTTTCATATTTTTGTGCATTGTCAGTAACTCAGGGTACTTTATCCTTCATGTTCTCACTTACAGTGGTTACAATGCTGTCAGTATGTTTTAATGGTTACTTCAATGTGCAAAAACACGTAATCTGTGGTTTTAGAGAAGCCACCGATGTTGCACATCGATCTGAAAAAGAGTTTTAAAATGCATTTTTCAACGATTTGGAGTTCAGCATTTCTACGGTGGGAAGTGGAAAGAAATCAAAGACAGTTGCTAATTTAACTGGGAAGTGGATGTCCCAGAAAGTTCACCCCAAGGTCAGATCTAGGGGTGAGTATTGGCAAGGTCCTCGCAATATGATATGTATCATGATACTTGGGTCACGATATGATATTATCGCGACATCGCAATATCACAATATATTGCGATACTCTACCCAGTTAATATCAAAATAAAAAGTAGAGTAAAAGTGATTTTGATTGTGGTCTCACAATACATTAAAAACTGTTAAAAGACGGGGTACTAATTAGGGGTGTGAAAAAAAAATCGATTTGGTAATATATCGCAATTTTCAGCCGCCCAATATCATATCGATTTTTTCAAAAACACTAATAATAAACAATAAATAGTTTGTTTTGAAGCAAATAGTTTTGACTCAAATTGTCCTCTGAATGATCAATATCATCTGATGAACATATACAGCAACTTGATTTTTTATCTCTACTTTTAAATTTGATATTAATTTATATCGTGATATCGTGATAATATCGTAGTGCAAACTAAGTATCATGATACATATCGTATTGCGAGGTCCTTGCCAATACTCACCCCTAATGCTCTGGGTCTCTGTAAAGCGCCTATGATGCTATACAAATAAAATTGAATTGAATTGAAGACATCTAATAGTATCTAATGTACTATCCAGTACATGAAGTATGTAATAGAGATGCGCGGATGACGTATATTTTAACCCGCAACCGCTTCTTAAAATCTCTATCCGCCCGCTATTCATTTGCAGGAACGTTTTTTCAAAACCGAACCGACCCGCCATCCTTTTTAATAATATGTAAAATATTTTTTCTTATTATTATTATTTGAGTGCTTTAACCGCAACCCGCCCGAATTTAATTAAAGTATTATTTTTTGACGAGTCATCCGCCCGAAATGCGGATTATCCGCTCCGCCCGCGGGTGCGCGGTTCAACCGCGCATCTTTAGTATGTAATATAAACCCTGAGGTATCTATCAGTCCATCCATCTGTCCATCTACCCTCTTTAACTTGCTGTTTGTTTTGAAATGACAGGTTGTACAAACTGCAGTCGCCTGTTGCGCACCAACGGAAATACAGTACATGAAATGAGACATACTGAGAAACCGAGCAGAGAGCGTGATGCTCGGTTGCACGCCGAGACAGAAGTACCGCGCTGCGAGAGTTCCCTGCTATCTGTGTGACATCTCAGTATCGATCGCTGCGAGTTTTTGAGCCGATCACCTGACAAGCATCTCAGTTGTTATCTCGCAGGCTTCACGCAAGAGCTGATGTGTCACAGCAGATGAAGCCACGCGGTCGTAGAATCGTATTCGCCGGTTTTTGGGCCCGATGGATCGGTGTAATTCCGGGTTTTCCGACACAACGTCGAGCCGTTAGACCCTCGACAATCCGATGAGGTTTGATATTGGCTCAGATCTGACCGTGTCATTGGTTTGGGAGCACACTTTGAAACAGTCAAATCTTTGTGCTGACACGTCCTACCATGTCGGCGCTAAACCATCTGTTTGCAGTTGCCGAGAATAAAGGTCAGCGAGCGGAGATGTGAGAGGCAGAGGTGGAGCGGCGCAGGCTTCGGGCAGGTTCGGGGTCACCGAGGTGACAGACAGTCACTGGAGCAGGTGAGAAAGAGGCCCGGTGTGTCTGTGCGTGTGTGCTCAGGGGTCTGGGAGGCCACTGGGCGTCTGCCTGGATTCCTTCATGCTAGTATTTAGCGACGTGGCCGCTGCAGACTCTGTGTTTTTAACCGTGACAGCTGCTAATCTCGGCCGTCGGGCCTCTGATAACTTGAATGGCTGGAAATAAGGATGTTTGTGCAAACGACCGAGCATGCATGTGTTTATTACTGTGTGTGCGTGCGTGTCAGATGGACGTGCTCGAACTTGAGCTATGTGTAAGCTGACACAGCAAAGTGCTCCCAGTTAGCGTGGGGGTATTTTTGCTTTTCCCTCAGGATGGATCTGGATGAGACACATGGTCCATTAGAGCGAATGTCAACAGGATAAACACACAGAACAGATGCAGACTTTTTATATCGCGTCCGTTTTACTGTAGGTTCCATAAATGTCACAGAAACACATGTTAACCCTCTGATAACTGCGCCTACGTTGTCTGAAAGGATCCCAGATGTTAAAATAGGGGGCATAAAACTGAAAAATGTGGGGATGCCTCTGATGGCAAATACAGATAATGTACAGGAAGCAAAACTGAAGTGGTTGCCTCATCATCCAATGAGAACACTAATTAACACTAATATGTAACGATCAAGTCTTTAATTTACGACAAATTTAGTAAAATCAACAATTCTTCATCAGAACTTCAATTGTGTTTTCAGTTTTGCATAAATAAAATTTAAACCAGAAGTGATGTATTCAGGTTCCCGTTCATAATAAGTAATCGTTATTGTTAATATTTAAATTGATTTACCGTTAGGGCTGTAATCTCGCGATACCATACGATACATGATATTCGGCTCACGATATAATATATATCAATACATTTACATAATTTTCCAAAAGATTTTAAAGGGACAAAGTGATTTTGGTGACATCTTGTGAGTGTTCCAGTGACTTTGTTTGAATTTATTGAACTGAAAGCATCAATTACACATTATATGGCTGACAGGCAGCTTGTAAATGCTGGACAAAATGAATAAAAGATTTGTTCATTTGTTTAAACAGTGCAAATTGTTGCTTGCAAGCTTTTAAAGGTGGGACACAGGGTTTTTGAAAGAAGCTTAGAATATCGATACCTGCGGCTGAAAAATCGATGCTCGATAAAATATCGATATATATCGCAGAATCGATAAAATCACTCAGCTCTATTTACCGTATTTGCTCTAATAAACCTAAATGACTCTAACCTCCACTCAGAAATCTCAACAGCTTTTTTTTATGTTTTCAGTTTAAAAGACTCTGAAAAGACATCTTTACAACTATCGCGCGCTTGTAAAACAGCCTTGAAAGCCGCATCTCCGCTGAGCTGTGCAGAGCGGTTCGGCCTGCTGTCGTAAATGTATTTATTCCTTCATTCATTTCTTTATTTCCGGCGTCAAAAGCGAGGACGGACACCAGAACGACTGATCCATACTGGCATCTTTGAGCATCTTTCTGCCGGCTGACCAAAACCAACAGAACAGTAAAACTTATGTCAGAGCTTGGAAAACCACTAATCAACTGGTTGACGAAAAACCAAATGGGCCGTTGATCGGCGAGGACTTGAGAGTGTTTGCTCTTATGCAGCACCGGCGGCGCAGATCCTCCTCGAGGTCGCTGGGAAGCAAAGGGTGCAGCTGGAAACACGGTGATGCAGCGAAGGAACAAGAGTGGCCGCAGAAACGACGGGCCCCGGGGCCTCCGGGGCCTCCGGCGGTCCCGGAGTAAATGTGAGAAGACGGATTTTATGGCTCTATTTACCTGCTGTGTTCTGTATTTACCTCCAATGGAGCTGCTTTGGTTGGTTGATTGTTTTATCGTCTCTCGTGGGTCTCGTGCTGTCATGCAGCTGTTATAGTTCAATTCAATTCAATTCAATTCCATTTTATTTGTATAGCATCTGTTACTATGTCAATTGTCTCTAGGCGCTTTACAGAGACTCAGATCATGACCCCCGAGCAAATATCATTAACTAAAATTATAATATGCAATCTAAATCAAGGATAATGGAAAGTAAAATAACTCCCACAGAGGGAGAAAAAAAACCTTTAAGACAAACAGTGGGAAGAAAAAACTCTATTTTGAGGAAGAAACCTTGAGCAGGACCTGGATCATATGGGGGGACCCTTCTGATGAAGACCAGCTGGGTAAAGAAAGAAAAAGAGAAAGAGACAGAACAGAGAGAGGATGGAGGACAGAGAGAGGAGAGACACAAATGAATGAAACGACTGTATAAACAGATGCAGGTAGCAGCACTGAGGTGAGATGGTCAGAGTTGTGGGCATCGATGCTACACACCTGGAGCGGCGTCACCACTACCAACAGCCTCCTCTGACTGATTAAATACAGTGATCCCTTAATTTTCGCGGTTAATGGGGACGGTGTCCCGCCGCGAAAATTAAAATCCAAGAACAAGAGCTGGAGCCCCCCGAGCCTAAATAATGTGTTTAAAATATGTTTAAAAAAATGCAAAAAAAGTAGCATGACACTGCAGCGAAACAAGACAAAGGCTCAACTGTGGTCTTTCTGTTACCTTCACAGCCTCTGGTCTCTGAACCGTAGTAAAGAAACCGCTGGTATTGTGCTATTTTTGGCTCGTAATTAGCGGCTAACACGCTAACAACAACAAAAGAAACAGTCCGGTTTTCTCTGCATGGAACGAGCACTTTATTCTGGCACTGCAGGAACTTGTAACATCACACAGGTTGTATTGTTCAGCTCTACATTACCCATAAGGCCACACCATTACCCATAAGGCTACCTTCTTAAAGGGGCTCACAACATTTCTTTACTGTGAGAGAACGTGCACAACATCCTGTGATGTTTCCGCAATTTTTTCTTGATTTTTTATGATATTATATATATTTCTGAATATATATATATATATTATACGAGGGATCGCTTTACACTTGTTTTTCTGTCTGCTTTAAACACTGCTGTTGTCAGGAACAACGGTCCTGATGTTACAGAATGATACAGGACTCGTCCGCTGCCGCCGTGTTTACGCGACTCCTCATCTGCTCCGTCGACGTGCTCGAGGGTAACTAGCTATCTGAGAGACCCAGCCACGACGGCGGTACATCACCCGTGACAGCGTCTGACTTCACTGGCAAACGTCCAGTTCAAGAACCCACCGACACAAGCAGCTCGACTCGGCCGCCGTATGTAGGTCACTAAACCAGTCTGCAATCAAAACTGCTATTCCAGCCCGCAGGACGGGATCTGATGTCCCAGCATGGCTGTTCGGAGCAGAACTTAATGACAGCCTGGGTGTATCTGCATGTTCAGGGCCTCTATGTGATTTTCTGAGAGAGTGACATGAGCGGGGTGACTGAGTTCAGCGTGCGCGCGTGTGTGTGTGCGTGCGTGCGTGAACGCGTGCGAGGCCGAGCGATAAACAGGGAGGCAGATATGAACGGGACAATCGGGGTCGGCTGACCACGGAGGAATTCTCTCCGCGGGCCTCCGGACCTACAGCTGATCACAGCACACGGTAATTAGTTCACCTCGGTAACACACACGTGCGCACACGCCGGACGTGCACTCCAACATGGCCGAAGACTCGTCTTCTGCTCACGTGACCTTTATAGGCTGCCCAGAAACCTGGCAGATGTCACTGCGGCGGCGTGGAAGTGGGTCAGGCAGTAGTATTTCGCAAAGAATAGTGTTTGTTTTAAAGCGTAGGGAAACCAGGTGGGCGGAGCCACAGGAACCGGGGCAGAACTGCAGCAAATTCAGAGAAGTGCACAACGTCAGGGATGTATTGTTCTCGACGGCATCAAAGTTCGAATCACCTTCTAACTTTTCCCTTTTTATCTCTGCACTCGTCTCTCATTAAATCTCACTTTCAGCGGCGTCCATACGGTCTGAAATGTAAATCTGGGGTCTGATTGTAGAAACAAGTCTGTATTTACCTAAGTAATAGATGCTGCTGAGGTGTTGACATCATATGACCAGATCTCTGCACTTAAAAAAAAAAAAAAAAGCAAAAAGAGCCACATGATGTTCCCACGCACACACACACACACACACACAGACGTGCACTGGTTCAATGGGGAACATCACACCGTCTCTTTCTCTCTTGACTTTGCCGGGCGCACCCGCCGTCAGCATGGCAACCTCCAGCGGCTCTGACGTCAAGACCAGACTGTCCTCAGCCTTTGTGCTGTTTGATCACGAGGCACAGAAAGGGACAGAGAGAGGTGTTGAGGAAAGGAAAGAAATACGGCTGCCTGGAGCCAGGGAGAAGGAAAAAAAAAAGGAAATCCAACTCTCATTTCTCTCTCCAGACACGTATGTAATGTATATAAATACATACATCCAGCCCCACTTCCAAAAAAAGCCTGGATGCTGTAAAAACCTCAAATAAAAAGAAAAAAGTGCAATGATTCGTGTTTTTCCTTCCTTTACTAAACATTAAATTGCAGGTTGTATGTTTTTTTTATGAAGTTGTTCTCATGTGGGTTGTATAGATGCTGCGTATGGATGCCTGGAAATGTTTGTTTGTTTGTTTGGTGTGAAAACAGATGACATCATAAAGTAAATGTTGAAGCTGGTCCGGTCCGGAGGTCTTGTGGTTTGTTCTTTTCTCTTGACAAAACTGTCTTCAGAGCTGCTGTCATGAACTTAAACGTTAAACATCCTCAGTGATGCCTGAAAGTGTCTGAGTTCCAGCGTTGCCAGGTGTACGAAAATTATCGTATTTGTACGATAATTTTGCCCAATAATCAATAATCCAAAAAAAGTCCAAATGTACGATAATTTGACTATTTCGAATTATTATTTTTTTTTTTGCGAACCCTGAAGGCATCAGTTCCCATGTGACATCGTTCCGGTCAATCGTGCTTTGCTGAGCGGAGGATACGAGTGTTTGTCTGAGAACAACGATCATGATGGGATGAATGGTCAGCTTCGCCCGCTATCTAACACTAGAGTGATTAAATCTGACTATAGCGCATCATTGGGCTTGTTATTTTGGTTATGACAGATGTACGATAATTTTGAGGCTCTGGTACGATAATCCTACATTTCCCACCTTGCAACGCTGCTGAGTTGTCAAGTTGTCACTTTTTTTCCTTTTTTTCCTAATTGATACGCAGAATCTGCTGCTTCTCTAAGAGCACTGCTGATGTCTGTCTCTCTTGGCATTGGATCGAGGTTCACCTGAATGCTCCGGACCAGCAAAACTGCTAAAATATTTGCTTTAATTGAAGTCCGCACATCTGCTGACAAGTCTCTTAAATACGACAGACGCTCTGAGGGGGGGGGGGGGGACTGACTGTTGCTTCGTTTCTGTTAAATAAATAATTATACGGTGAAAAAAAAATAACAATTGATGCTTGACTGAGATATTTGTCCTCCACATCTATAGGAGGACTTTCATGGTGCTGGGTTTTCGCCTCCAGACTTGCTGTGATCCGTCGCTCCCGTGGGATCATCGCCATAAATCCTTCCTATATTGCCTGGTGTGTGCAGAGGCCTCGGGGGCGCCGCGTCCCATCATGCTCCTCTTTATATTGCAGCTTTATGTAACACACAGGCAGGAAACATGAGACACTAAGCGGTCGTCATGTTGCTTTAGACGAGAGCAGCAGCCAAAGGCCCAAAACAACCGTATTTTCACGGTGGTTCTGACAGACTTTAACCCACAGTGTAACCGAGAGAAACAAAGGAAAGGGCTTTTTATTTATTATTATTATCAAAATGATGGTGATATGAAAGATGTTAGATGATCAAATACAAGAGCTTTATTGAGCAAATAAAAGGAGCACAAATCTCGTGACAAAAGGGATAAAGTTAAAACGTCTGTGGTGTCAAAATTAATCTCATATGAGACACAGACAGTACGTTTAGATGACATCAGAGGAAAAACAAGCAACTACTGTGTCAATCGAAGTGAAAAGGAGCTTTTTAAAGGCGATATGTCATCTTTTTTTTTTTTTCAAAGATAAGCAGGGTTAGGGTTAGCAGGTACCTGAAGCAGGTAAGAAACTAATGAATTTAAGTATATCTGCTGCTGATGGCAAATATCAGACTTTTTATTTCAGAAGTTTCCATTAAGTACCAGCAGATGCTCACCAGTCTGTCTGATTGTCAGTCCAGACCGCAGATCTAACCAAGACTTCATCTCAACAAACCGCTTCCCAAGGAAGTAAAAGTAGCAATTCGATTCAATTTTATTTGTATTTGTGTCTGTTACATTGTCAATCGTCTCTAGGCGCTTTACAGAGACCCAGATCATGACCCCCGAGCAAATATCATTAACTAAAATTATAATATTAAATCCAAATCAAGGATAACAGCAAGTAAAAAACTCCCACAGTGAGAGAAAAAAAACCTTTAAGCCAAACAGTGGCAAGGAAAAACTCCACTTTAAGAGGAAGAAACCTTGAGCAGGACCTGGATCATATGGGGGGACCTTCCTGCTGAAGACCAGCCAGGTAAAGAAAGAAAAAGAGAGGAGAGACAGGACAGAGAGAGGAGAGCACACACATGACTGAATGAAATTATTAAATAAACAGATGCAGGTAGCAACTGAGGTGAGATGGTCAGAGGACTAGATCACCGGTCACCACGCCAACCAACACATCTACACACACAGGTGGAGGTAAACGCTGGGATGGACAGAGGAGGGAACTGCAGGTCAGCATGAAACTCAGGAAACTCTGACCTGCAAACATACAGAAAGAAAAGAGAAAAAAGGAGGAAAAAACAGCACAACAAACTACAGGAAAGAAAAGGGAGCACAGTTTCAGTAACAAGGTGCTTCTAATTATAACTATGGAATGAGCTGGAGGAGGAAGAAGGGAGGAGGAAAGGAGGAAGAGCAGTGGAGACACCGCTCAGCAGATCATGTTGGCGTCCCCCTGCAGCGTAGGCCTATAGCAGCATAACTATGATGAACCTGTGATTAAGACGAGCTACTCTAGTCTGAGCTCCTACAACTATGGCTATAACTATTAGCCCCTACACACTATAGTTTAGACTAACTGTAGGCTTTACTGAACAGAAATGTTTTCAGTTTAGTTTTAAAGCTGGAGGTGGTGTCAGCCTCCTGAACCCAAACTGGTAGCTGGTTCCAGAATAAAGGTGTCTGGTAGCAGAAGGTCCGTCCTCCAAACCTACTTTTAGATATTCTAAGAACGACGAGTAATCCTGCACTCTGAGAGCGGAGAGCTCTATTAGGAGCATAACGTGCTATCAGGTCTTGTAAATAACGCGGAGCTAGGCCATTAAGGGCCTTATATGTGAGAAGCAAAATTTTAAACTCAATTCGAAATTTTACGGGAAGCCAGCGGAGGGAGGCTAACACGGGAGAGATGTGATCTCGCTAACAGATTCCTGTCAGCACCCTCGCTGCTGCAATCTGGATCAATTGAAGGCTATTTAGCGAGTTTTTCAGACATCCTGCTAACAACGCATTACAATAATCCAGTCTAGAACTGACAAACACGTGGATTAATTTTTCAGCATCACCCAGGGAGAGGATGATCCTAATCTTGATGATATTTTAGAGATGAAAAAAGGCTGTCTGACAAAACCTGATATACCTGATTAATATGCTGCTTAAATGACATTTCCCGATCAAAGGTTTTTCACGGCTGTGCTGGAAGCCAGTGTAAACCCAGTTAATCCATTCTTCAGGTGTTTGGGACCAAAGACAATAACCTCTGTTTTATCTGAATTTAGTTCGGATGATTCACAGTAGCAGAGCTGCGTATCCAGTGATTATTGAGTCAGTTGATGTGTGTGTTTGCGTTGTATCAGTGTCACATGACTAGTCAGACCGCGCACGCTTCATTTCTCCGTCCATGTGCTCATCAGTGTAGTTTTTAAGTCACAGCTCAGGTGTTTCGAGGCACCATTTGGATTTATTTGTTCGTCCTTTCCCTCTCACGTTCAGCTGCTCGTCCGGGCCTGCACGTCCACGACGACACCGACCCGTTTCTGCACCGGCGGTAACCCATCAGCACACACACGCGTTCAGAGTTAAACATTTAAATACAGTACATCTGAATGTGAAACCACGCGGGGACGAAAAGTAGGTTTGAGCTCTCAGAGCACTGACTCATATTAACCCACTGGGGAACGGAGCTCGTCATGCTTTTGCAGCTCTGCTGAGAATCTCGCTTTTATCTTTCTTCTCAGAAGATTCTGGATGGATTTATTTGAAACAGTATTCAGATGAGAGTGAAACTGAGACGGGCTCTTGTGATTTAAGCCGTTTGTGTCTTATCTGCCCCCTTAATAAGCCACCCATCTGAGTCAGGCGTCTCTCTTACTCTCTTACTGTGATAATACGCAGTGATAGTGCTCTTTTTCTTCTTTTCTTTCCTTTTTTTTTTTTGCGTGTATGTAATTGAAAACTGTTATTCCCCTGCAGACTGAGGAGGATAAAACTACAGAGATGGTGCCAGAGATGGTTACTGCTTGGATAAAATTTCCCATAAAACTGGTCAATAAAAATAAGATTTTAATTGGACTCGTGGCGGCGACTCAGCTGACTTCCTGCAGAGACAGAAGGGCACGTGTCGATTTTATACCACCAGCTAACGTTTACGTCTGCCAGCTGAAGTGGACATTAAGAAATCCCTTAAAAAGACATTAAAACAAAAAAAAAAGATTTAAAACCTTACAGTGTTCCAGAGTTGTGCTGTTATTCTGACATGCTGCAAGTTAATAACGTGTCGCTGGCAAAACACTCTCAACTTCCAGTCATACGAAGAAAACCCACCAGTATTCAGACTTTCAGCTTATTCACATCCAGACTGGAGGGAGGGTTCAGATATCACACCTCTGTAACGTTTAAAAAAAAAAAGAAATCCTCCTTTTTCAGGAACAAATTCGACAACCGACTCATGAACAAGCGTGGGTTTCGCTTCTTCGTCAACTGAGCGCATCTGACGTTGGTCCAAGGTGAAAGTGAGACTTTAGAGTCGCTCTAAAAAGTCACAACTCCTTTATGAAGTTGGTCATACCTAAGATGTAAAGATGGAAATGGACTCTCACGTGATCTTCCAGCACACATTTAAGAGCGAGGTCTGTCGGTAAATCAATTAAGGACACTCCGATTAAAAGTTCGCAGTTGTTGCAGCGTTTTCTCGACTGCCAGACCTAACGGGGGAAACCTGAATGCAGCAGAGACGGTGTCCTCTGGGCACAGGTTGTCACCATTGCATTTGAAAACTTCTGGTTTGAACTGACCGATAAATCGGGTGTCACGTTCCCCGGTACTCAGGAGCCCGTCGCTGAAGAGAACCAATCAGTGGAGGGATATGAAAACCACGGGACACTGTTAAAACTAAGGATAGACTGCTATATCGGCCCGATATATTGGACCGAACCGATTTGACCGGCCAATTCGTGACAGAACCCACGCGCGAATCGGACGATGCCAATTCAAGTAAAAAACGCGAATATTGGCTGACCGATATATTGGGTCAGTCGATATATCGTTCAGCCGATATATCGGGCCGATATTTGCTTTTTTTTTTTTTACTTGAATTGGCATCGGCCGATTCGCGCGTCGTTTCGCCGATGTGTTTTTCCGTGGCATGATTTACCAACAGGCATCCACGGGCAGCTCTGTGTTGCCGGAAGACGCGTTAACACTTTTTCATTTGAAAGTATATGTGGTAAAGTTGAAGTTAAAGTTGTAAAGTTTTGCTTTTCAATAAATATTTGTTTAAACTTAAAACCTGTAATGTTTGTTATCATTGTGTCATTTAAATGTAAATTGAGGGAGCAAAAGCAGTATCGGCCACATATATCGGCCCAAGAAAATCGTCAGTCCATAACCGATCATCGGCTAAGGGTGATGAAAAAAATATCGGCATCGGCTCCATATCGGTCGATTCCCAGTTAAAACCATCATCAATAAGCGAAGAAAATGTGGCACCGCAGAGATGTTAAAGGTCAGAACGACCCTCCAGTGCTGATGAGAGGACGAGGAGAAAACCAATCAGAGACGTTAATGAGAGGCAGTTCCTGGTCACATGCTGTCCTGCACCAGGATGACTGGTTCCAGACTGGAGACCAGTTCACCAGTCCGGTGATGGTGAGTGCAGCACCGAGATGCATGAAGAGATCGTGTGAATGAATGAATGAATGAATGAATAAATGAATGAATGAATGAGTGGTAGTTTGTGTTGTGATGGGGACAGATATACAGTGGTACCTCTACTTACGAAATTAATTGGTTCGGGAAGTAGTTTCGTAACCTGAAACTTTTGTAAGTAGAGGTGCGTTTTCCATGTAAATGCGCTAATCTGTTCCAAGCCCCCCAAATCTGAACATAATTTTGTTATAAATGATAAAAAATACATGAAATGACATAAAAACCTGTAAGAAATACATGTTAGAACTAGAACAGACCTCCACCAAGCGCAACAATTATCGAAAAATTTGAAAGTGATCCAGAATTCAGGATTTCTTCCGGATCACACCCAAAATTCAATTTCAATTCAATTCAATTTTATTTGTATAGCGTCTGTTACAATGACAATTGTCTATAGGCGCTTTACAGAGACCCAGAGCATGACCCCCGAGCAAATATCATTAACTAAGATTATAATATTAAATCCAATCAGTGATAATGGCAGGTAAAAAACTCCCACGTAGGGAGAAAAAAAACCTTAATGCCAAACAATGGCAAGGAAAAACTCCACTTTAAGAGGAAGAAACCTTGAGCAGGACCTGGCTCATATGGGGGGACCCTCCTGCCGAAGGCCAGCCAGGTAGAGAAAGAAAAGAGGGGAGACAGGACAGAGAGAGAGAGGATGGAGGACGGAGAGAAGATGGAGGACAGAAGAGGAGAGCACACAAATGACTAAATACAATGGCCATATAAACATAAACAGATGGATGGAGGTAGCAGCACTGGGATGAGATGGCCAGAGGACCAGGTCGCCGATCACCACGTCAGTCGGGCACCCAAACACAAGTGGAGGTGAACCCCGGGATGGACAGAGGATGGAACTGCAAGTCAGCATGAAACCCAGGACACTCTGGCCTGCAAATACACAGAAAGAAAAAGGAGGCAAAACCAGCACAACAAACCAGAGGAAAGCAAAGAATATGGGGCACAGTTTCAGTAACAAGGTGCTCCCAAATAATTATGAGCTGGAGGAGGAGGAAGGGAGGAGGAAAGGGAAGACAAAGGAGAAAAGCAGTGGAGACACCACTCAGCAGATCATGTTGGTGTCCCCCTGTAGCGTAGGCCTATAGCAGCATAGCTATGACGAAGCTGTGATTAAGACGAGCTACTCTAGTCTGAGCTACTACAACTATAGTTATAACTATTAGCCCCTACACACTATAGATTAGACTAATGTAGGCTTTACTAAACAGAAATGTTTTCAATTTTAGTTTTTAAAAGTGGAGGTGGTGTCAGCCTCCTTAACCCAAAATGGTAGCTGGTTCCATAAAAAAGGTGCCTGGTAGCAGAAGGCCCGTCCTCCAAATCTACTTTTAGATATTCTAGGAACGACGAGTAACCCTGCACTCTGAGAGCGGAGAGCTCTATTAGGAGCATAACATGCTATCAAGTCTTGTAAATAGCATGGAGCTAGGCCATTAAGGGCTTTATATGCAAGAAGCAGAATTTTAAACTCAATTCGAAATTTCACGGGAAGCCAATGGAGGGAGGCTAACACGGGAGAGATGTGATCTCGCTTACGGGTTCCTGTCAGCACCCTCGCTGCTGCGTTCTGGATCAATTGAAGGCTATTCAGCGAGCTTTTCGGACATCCTGCTAACAACGCATTACAATAATCCAGTCTAGAACTGACAAAATAAAATCAGTTCTTCCTTTTCACATTTCTGACAACTCCTGAAAATTTCATCAAAATCCATCCATAACTTTTTGAGTTATCTTGAACACAGACAGACAGATAAACGCCGGCAAAAACATAACCTCCTTGCCGGAGGTAAAAATTGTTCGTTTACCTGGGTTGCTAGGTTACGCTCATACAGACAAGGGGCCCTCCTAGCCAATGGGATGCCAGGAAGATGCTAAGTGATAGCCAATGGCAGAGCAGCTCGGATGCACCGCTTTAAAACCGAGATACAGAGCCGACAAGTATGTTTACGTTCGGTAAACTCTGGGAGCTGCGAGTAGCAGCACTACTGGATTTTTGCCTTTTCGTATCCTGAAATTTCTTTCGTAACTAGACGCAATATTTTCCCGTTGATGCGTTTCGTAATCTGAAAACTTCGTAAATAGAGGTACCACTGTACAAATATGAAACAAACAGAAATGTGGGGTGCCTGCAGTTAGCCTGGTCCGGTTTCTACCGGTGCTGCCACCTAGAGGATACCGCCTAACACTAAACTACATGGCGCTAACTATAATACACATACCGGACAACGGGATGCTCCAGAACTGGATCCGATGCCAGACTCTCGGCTCGTTCACTGAAGTGAAGCGGGTTTTTTATCTATTTCTCTCCCCACTGGCCACGCAAAGCCCAGATAATTAAAGATTAGATTCACTTTTCCTGGACTGGAATAAAGATCGGTGACCTTCTCGAAGACAAACGGAAGAGAATTGGAAGATAAACACCGGAAGAACGAAGAGAGAGAAAGAAGATCCCCGTCCAAACAGTC